>VYXC01007331.1:465924-579436 GCA_013397175.1 Platysteira castanea | reverse complement strand
TTTTTTTTTTTAATTGTAGGATACCTCAGTATTTACTGACACATTCAGGTAAAAGCTTTCAGGAAACTTTTACATAATATGATCTATGCAACTTAATTACAAAACTTGCCAGAGTGGTGGAAAATGCAAGAGTCAGATAAGCATTAGTAAATATATTAAAACATTGAACTTGGTAACTAAGGAGATTTTTTGAGTTACTCCTTTGATGATGTCAATGTAAAATTTATTTATTTATAATTCTCAATGAAAATTTAATAAGAGATAGGAAGATTTCCTCTAATGACAATGAAATACTTGATCTTTTATTGAAAGTAGAAAGAGGCAAAAGCAACAGGAACATCTTTGTCTGCTACTTTGAAATTGAGATTCCCAATATTACTACCTATAGCACAATTATTTTTATCTCTATTTTGATGTTTCATAGTAGTACCCTTGTTTCACATTCAAAATCTCTTAGTCATATTTCACAAAATATTCTCTGGATCAAAATCAAATGGAAGCTAGAAAGAAATTAATATTTTTTGCCTACACAGACCATTTCTCATTGTTCAAAAATCAGAAATGGAAGAGGAGATTGTCTGATCAGAATATAGCATTTATTACAGAAATCCTGTTGAAACTTTTGATTTCTTACAAAGTACAGGAGCTTAAGAGCCCAATTCCCTCTCTGGTTCCCATGAAACAAGGTCAGTATATCTGATTACACACCTTTTCCTCTTTTCCCATTTTTCCTCCTTCATTTTTCTTCTCCTTATTGCAAGAGACACAAGAAGCTAACATTCAAGTACTCATATATCAAACTGATGCCTCAATTTCTGCAGCATGTTGGCACAGCATTTATGATCTTTTCAGAATTTAATCCAAAGTGTTACATTCTCAGGGACTGGTGCTTTGAACCATGAAAGAAAGGTCTAGATACTTGGAATGGCCAGGTGATTTGACTGTCTTCTTGAAACCGAGAGTCTACACCAGTTGAAAGGTAAATGTGATCCATAGCCATTTTCTGAAAATAAGCATAGTATTGATTTCAATGAGTTTTGGCAAGTTATGTGAGTTTACTGTGATTTTCTGCACTGAAGAAAATCAGTGCAGCCCTGACATTGCTATAAATAATAACATTTCTGGTGATTTCAGGGTGTTTGCTAGAACCAATACATTCTCACTGAAATAACACAAATGAATCTGTGCCTTTTTGGTGTCTTTTTTTAGAGATCTGTTGTTATCTCTGTTGTTGGGCACCTGATATAATAGGTACTGCAAAATACCTATAAAATTTAGGCTCACATCAGTGTTATGGCAAACAAAACATAGTGAAATCCAAATTAGATCAAATGATAAAATTTTAAAAAATCAAACTAAAAGAAAACAAACCCCAAAGCTGCAACAAAACAAGTTCTCACAGAAATGATGACTTTCAGGAAAAAAATGGAATACAGTGAGAGAAGATGTATTTAAAAAACCCCAAAACAACAATTCTTATTGGCTTTGAATTCAGTTCCTTTGTCCCGTTGAAATTCCCAGTCATAATAAATGAATAACACACAGTCCTTTTGAAATTCAGAATATTCAGAAATTTCTAGTGCAGTGACATTACATTTGTGTGAAGGATACTCTTGAGAACTGCTGAACCTTCCATTGTGAAATACTTCCATTGTGTTATCTACATTCATTTATGCTCTTTTGAACTGTCTGGAATCTGCTTTACTGATATAAAATATATCTTTTAAGAGTGTTTACAGAGACCAGAGATAAAAAACCCACAAAACCTCAGTGCCATTCTGTGTTTAAAGGGGGAATAACACAGTTGTTAAAAGTTATTTATCACATTATGTTGTTCTCAACTTATATAGAAATATTTATTGAATAAAGGGCAACAAGAAAATGACATTTCTTTTGTGGAAAAAATTATCTTAAAAATATGAAAATTCAAAAATCAGGACTTTACTAGACAGCTTCCTTTCTTTATACCTGGTCTTTCAAGTTATAGAAACATTGGATTAAATAAAAATCAATACAGATTAAATAAACCCCATATTTATGTAGACTATTAAAAAGAGAAAAAATGCATATTAATGTACTTCAACTTTCTCTTTTCACTATTAGATGAAGCTTTTAATCTATAGAAATATCAATATTTTAATGATGGAGTCAGTAGCTGAGTTACTTCACTGGTGTAATTCCAGTAGTGTCAACCTTTTCCAAAATAATGTTGAGAACAGACAAATTTCTGATGAAAAAGTGCACAAGCAAGCAACAGTATTCTCCATTTCAAAAGTGTAGCTGATCAACCCAACAAACGAAAAATGTTAAAAAGAAGCCAGGCAAAGAAGCTTTCATTCGTCATGCATGAAAGAATATCTCAATTAGTTTAGTGTGGATTTTTGTTTGCCAGTTGTACAAAACTCTATGTGTTTCCTGAGAACATTTGTTTTCCTACTGAAGAGCTTGACTTCCCATATGATAGACTCCAGAATCAGTGTTTTGGAAATTGTTGGAGCAGAGGCTGCAAATTCATCAAAACCAAAGTGTTTGCAGGAGACAGTTCAGTTTTCACGAAGTTATGACAGAAAGGAGGCAGGTTTCCAACAGTAATCCACAATGCTAGTTCACCCAACTGCCTTTTATGAAGGCTGTTGGTGGACTTCCAGGCTACCAGCTCCTCAGTAGTCCACATTGCAAGCTGTTGAGCTGTGAGTCCTGGCTGCCAGGTTGCTCTGTCTAGCCAAGGCTTCAAGGCTCTTGGCTTCCTCTCAGCTTGCCTGGTGGAGAGTTGAGAACTTCCCCCAAACTTGCATTTCCAACTCCAAGTACTCAGCTGCTCAACAGACAAAGCTTTGGGCTACGGTCTGGGTCTACCTTTCCAGGTGTAGACCCAGATAATTTATAACTTCTAGAATCCTTAGCGTCCCAGCCAGAGAAGTTTTCTGTGTTGGGTTTCCATAGCCAAGTTTGGATAGCGGGGGTGTTACAGGGGTGGCTTCTGTGAGGAGGTGCCAGAAGCTTCCCACATGTACAGCAGAGCCAGTTCCTGGTGGCTCCAAAGATGGATGTGCCTCTGGTCAAGGCTGGGGCAATTAGAAATGGTGGTAAAGCCTCAATGAGAACATATTTAAGAAGGAAAAAAAAAAGTTACTGTGCAGGTGTAATTGTGGCCGGAGAAGAGTGGAAGAAGAACATGTGAGAGAAAGAAGTCTACAGATACCAAGGAGGGGGAGGATCTGAGATTCCTCTGCAGCCTTTGGTGAGGACCATGGAGAAGAAGCTGTGTCCCTGCAGCCCGTGGAGGACCACAGGGCTGCACAGATCCACCTGCAGCCCATGATGCAGTCTCGCACCGGAGAAGGTGGATGCCCAACAGAGGGCTGTGGAGCCATGGGAAACTCATGTTGGGTCACGGGCCTGGAAAGGACCTGCAGACCTGTAGGGAGAGGAGCCCACTCTGGAGAAGGTGGATGTTTTAGACATCACAAAACACCAAAGACATAAACCTGCTTATTGTTACAGCTATATTACTCAGTACTCCCAGAAATATCTTTCTTGACATTTTTCATTGTCTGAACAGTAGCTTATGGCTTTGACACAACTTTAAGAGATATTGAAATACCAAGATTTTATTTAAGGTTTTAAAGAAACCAACTTCTCTAATCAACAGCATATTCTTGTTCTGTAAATTGGTTTTGCACTACCAGTCTTTGCCTTAATAATAAAAGAAAAATAATTAAAAAAAGAAAATAAATCAACTTGTGTCTTTAGTTTCATTAGAATCTTGACTTTTCTTTTTTAAACTTAATTTAATACTCTCATTATTTGGTGCCTTCAGAAGAGTATCAATTATGCGGTGATGACACGAAAGCTCCTTTAACTCAAAATTGTTTCATGGCTTTTTTCACTTAAAGAACCTACACTCTGTGAAACTACATCTGTCTGTTTAAGTAAGAAATAATTTGTCCCTCAAAGCCATACAACAGAAGAAGAAAAAAAAGCCCCTCTGATCATTTCCAATTGAATCACAGGAAAAAAGTCAAAGGGAAAGAACAGTCTGGTTTTCTTAAGTTATATATGTATGCAGATTTTTCTTCTTGTACCTCATTCTACCACAATATCATCTAGTTTCTCAGATAGCACTTCTGATCTGCTCTTATTCTGTTCTTCAGCCTACAATACTTTTAAGAAAAATCTTTATTAGAACCTTCTAATAATATTTTTCCTTATTTGACTCCTTTGTTTCCTTTTACAATGTGATCTCAAATTAGGAACTACAATGGAATCCCAAATATGCCTTTCAAAATAATATATTGATCCAGCAGATTCAGATCTGTTAGAAAGCTTTCTCTTATTTTCTTTTTTTGATTTTGCACATTTTTTCCCCTATAATTTCTTTTACTTTTTGAAGATATTATAGTTTGAGGTTTTATGATTGCCTCCTAGTTGGATTACCAGTATTCACATAACACTAGTGCATTACACACATCTAGTTCTCCTGAATAAGAAATGTTGAAACAGAAAACTGAATGACAATAAAATCCAGCTGTTTTTTGCTTATCTTGCATGGCAGTAGCACTGTTTTCAAAACAACGAGACAGACCTCTTGCCTGGACTACCTCTAGTGCTGCTGCCATCCCTGAGAATTAGAGCAATGCTCCTGTCCTCATTCACTTTTTTCCACATTATCTGTTTCCACCTCTCACTTGTATTGGTGACCTATGGTTAAAAAAAATGTTTTGATCTGAGGAATTTTCAGTGAAGTGTTAAGTACACTGTACAGTAAGAAAGAATGTGATAGAGAGAGATCTTTGGCTGCTCTGTCAAACTCTTAAAACCAAGGGACCCCAAAGCTGGGGTCAGCTTTAAACCCCTATTAGTTTGAGCCAGAACATTAACAAATGTTAAGGAGCTAGTTACCCTTAGAAATTATCAATGTTTAATATTACAGAATTTAAGAATTCACTGTATTACCTGACTTACTGAACTAATCTGTGGGCCTTGCATTGTCTCTTCTTGCTTTGTTGAGCAATCTAGCCCATGACAGAATGAAAGAATGAAATAGCTTGTTAGGAAAATCAATCCTTTTACATTTTTCTCATGTAAAGTACAGAGTACTTTTACTTCTGCCCCACTTGTAATGACTCTGCAAAAATGAATAGCTTTGGGACTCTATGTTCTTTCATTTCTACTCTAGATATGATGAGAGGTGAACTGAAGTCTACAAAACTATTGCAAAAATATGTGTACCATGATTGTTAGCTTCTTTTTATCTCCAGCTATGAAAGAAGCATGCTGGGGAAAGGAAAGGATTTGGAAGACAATACAAATTAGAAGATACCTAAAATTCATTTCAGATGATTCTCTGCAGCAGAAAGCAAAACAGTCACAGCTTGCTTGTAAGGAGAGGTAGACCCAGGTAAGCCATGGAAAATAGTAAAGACCATAAACCCCTGCCAGGCCAGAGGGTTCACTGGCTCAGTCTTGCATATGGGGAAATTTCAACTGTCAGTTATCAACAGCTGAGGAAATAGGGACTTCAAGAGACCTATCAGTGATTTTTGCCTTTCTGGGTAAAGAGAGTACACCATGAATTAATCGCAAGGCATGACTTTTACTATACTAATTAGGTAATAGAAAATTTTTATTCAACATTCATTATTATTTTATTCTCATATATCAAGAACAATTCTTTAGCACCCCTGATTATGTTTCTTAGTCTAACTCTTTGCTAAATCAAAAGTCAGATTTCTGTTAAAAAATTCCATCTTCATGTTTATACAATTAAACATCTGGACAACTGTGAGTATCAAGACTTCTCAAAACATGTTAATATTTTTCTTTTTCTTAATAAGCAAAAATGTAATACAGAAAAAAGACTTCATAAGTGTGATTTGAAACACAATTAATCACTTTTAAATTCAAAAATGTTAGGAAGGTAATTTATGAGCATTCCATTCTGCACTGCTTCCTCAAAATAAAAGGCTAACAAAATATTTATATTTGCTTGCTTTAACACACACACACAGCTTAGGTCTTTCTCTCTGTTTCTATTGGTTTGAAATGGCTTCCAAGCCTTCATACTCTGTCTAAAACATGTAAAATTTGTCAACTGGATTTTTCAGAACTTAAAATAAAATATCCTGGCTTAGTTTTTAGAAACCATGTGAACAAATAACTCTTGTGAGAATATTCAAACTTTAAAGCATTAACCCTTGAAGATAATATTGTTCAGAGTGATTGATTGATAACAGTATGATTTGTTAGTGGCCATGTTTTGTGCCTAACATTACATTGTAATAGATTGTCTAAATATGTTACCAGAAGGTAAGGCTATGATATGCTCTCCCACCTAGTCAAAACAAACCCCAGTTCTTTATAATTTTCACTACCTCTCTGTGGGTTTCCTGTGGACTGCTGCCTCCCTTCCTCTGTTACTACAGAAATACAAAGCAAACAAATAAGGAGTGACAGCATGTCAGAGAGCAGAGGAGAAGAATGCAGGTGATAGATTTTATCATTTTCTGCTTCTTAGCAAATGACTAAAAAAAGGCAAAATTTAATCAGATCTTCTTACTTTAACTGAAGACAGTTTTTAATACTACCATTACCATTATTAATAATATTTTGTTAATTAACTGACTTGTCTATAAGATTAAGAAGTGTTTTGTGGATTGTTGGTGCAACATATCTGTGAAATATTTGTCCCATTTGTTATTTACATCTGTTTATTTCTTGCATTGTGTAGGAAAAAATGTGTGGATGTAAAGGTTGCAATCTTCTGAGTTTCAATTTTATAAGTTGCTATAGGTATAAAAAAATCCAAAATCTTTCAAACATTCCTGGAAGAATTGTGCACTGAAGAGCAGATGTATCTAAGTTAACTTTAAACATCTGTGATGTATACATCCAGAGTTAATCAGAGAGGCTTTTTTTTGTTGAAAAAGAGAAATTAATGCTTTTTTTGGTGTGATTAATCTATTTTAGCTCTTTACTTTTTAATGAGATGAACTTGTTATTCTGGTTCATCACCATTTACAGTAAAAGGAGCCATAGACGACCAGCTAAGCTCTAGAAGTCAGCTCTGTCTTACATCAGATGTTTTACATACAGAATTCTGCAGCTTTGCTACCATCCTCCTGTACTCACCATTTTGATCAGATAAGTAACCTGTTTTACTATAGCTAAGGTTTCATTTGCAGCATCTAATCTCCTAGAATGCAAACTACAGTCTTCCTAGCTCAAAATGAACATTGTTTACTCTCGACCTTTTAACAGCACTCATATCTATGTGGCAGTAACACATTCAGGGTACTCAGACCCCACATATTCCATTAACATTCTCCTGTCTTTGTGTTTGGGCTATTTCAGGCTACCATGTGAAAAGAAAAAGAGGAACAATGAGAGCAAAGTTTATCCATACTTGGTTTTATTTGCATATTCATCAACCATAAATCTCCCAAACTTACCTTTAGCTACTGTTATAATTTCTGTGGGATGAAATCATTATATTTCCTTTTTAATTTCATACTGAACATCATATAAAACTCACTCTGAGTATCCACATATCTTATGTGCAATACGAGTCATTTTTCTTTGCAACAAAGGTGGTGGCTGCCTCTTCAGAGACTAGAAAATGAAACTTAGTTATCATAGTGTCTGTGCTGCCTTCATGACTGACTCATCAGCTGGCACTATCCCGTAGTGAGTGCTGCGGGAGTTAAAATATAAATGGAGAATAAAATAATGGAGGAAACCAGAATAAAATGCAAATTGAAGATTATATTTCATGGGAAGTAATTTCACAGGACTGGAAATGGCTCTATGCTCTAAATCTGTAATAACAACTTTAAAGCCATATGCTCTGTTGAATCTGTACCTCTCACATCTTGCATTAGGGCTCAAATTTGAGATACTGAAGGCTTGAAATTTGCCTTTTTAAAAAGTCAACATACTTTGTTAAATTGTAATTATATTATCAGGGCTCACAAAGGGCTGAGTTAGCCGTATCCTTCTGGAATACAGGGGCTTGTATATTTTTTGATCCCTGGCTATAATTCCTGAATAGTCAGTAAGAGTTTAGAAACCTTTTCTTCTTTTATGACCAGAAAATACCCAGAGAGTAAGATCTCTGCCATTGCCTTAGTAAAGTCATAAAATGATGAACAAATAAAACCAGGTCACTGAAAATCATCCATACCAGGAAAAAAAAAAAATCAACCCAAAAAGAAAACAAACAACAACAAAAAAAACATAGTAAAAAAGGGTTTAAAAAAAGAGGGAAAGAGATTTATAATGTGAGATACTTTGACTCCTCTAAGAAGTCATGAGCAAGAGGAAAGAGAAGCAAGACAAAAATAGTGTCAAATAGTTATGGAAAACCACAAAGTAATCACAACAGGGTGCCTTGATAATGCCTTGCAATGTTTTCACTGCGATGTTGTATCAATACAAGAGTACTTAAGGTCATGTCAGGGTGATATATTGCAAATAGTTTGTAATTCTCTGTGACTATTAATTGACTTAATCATCTCTTCAGCTCTTCACTGCTGTATACCACTCAGTAAGGTCTTCAAAGCAATGAATGTCTTCTAATATCCTTTAAAATGTCACACTTTGTGTGCTCAATTATTTTTCAGATCAGTCTTTACAGAACTAGTTCTGGAATGAATTACCTTGACGCTTGGGGGAAAAAAAAATTGCAGTTCATTTCTTATTTTAGAAAGTCATGGACATATGAAAAATTAGGCAAGAATTGGGAGAGCAGGGAAAAAGTGCTTGAATGGAGTTTTAAAAATTTTTTGTCTCAAGGGGCAGCTCTAGGTTAATTAGACATTTGTTAGGAAAAAATAGAATTAATGGCATTAAGCATAACACATTCTTTTAAAATCTCTTATACTTGTTCTAATTTGAAATCATGGCCCTAAGAGAAAAAAAATATTCTTGTGAAGCCCATGAAGCAAAGCCCTCATGATCAAATTTAACCATGAGAATAATTTGCATCCCATGAGCATTTAGAAATCAAGAAGCATTTCATTTATTTCAACAAAATAAAGTGACATGGGTCTAAGTTGTGACAGATAATGGAGCCATATGTTCAACAGAGTAAGAATAACTCAGGCAGAGTATTTCCTGCCAGTGACTTACCCATTCTCTCATTTGCAATGATCTTGCTGGGAAACAGAAGCTGAGTAACATCCAAACTAACAGATGTCTCTCAAGAAGTGGCCTTTTCTATACTTAGCAGATCTACAGAGCACCGTAATCCCTCTGCATCACAGACAAATGTCGCACCTAATCCCCTTTGTTTGCATGGATACAACAAATGGCACAACCAGTAAATATTCTTTTGTCACTAATCAATAATCCTCTTCAAAATTACATATTGTTACTATTCCAGCTTCAGGAAGAGAGGATGATTTAGCATTTCCTTGTCTGCAAATTACCTGCTTAAAACAGTTCTTTGCTTACATTTTCCCTTTCTAACAGAAGACATAACAGAGCCATTGCTGCCATAAAATAGGTCTCACTGATGCAAATGATATCAAGACCAAATTTTCTATTTTTACTACAGCAGAGCTTTCTAAATCAATACTTAGGCTCCTGAAAAAAAAAAAAAATCCCTACTTCCCAAATTATTGGAAGCAAAACCAAAGTCATTATTTAAGAAGTTACTAAGTAGTATGGACAAATGGCTTAGATAACAGATGTATATTGAAGTGTTAACAGAAAGTCATTGTTAGAGATATTTATAACATTTAGGTTAATAATTTTTGTTCTAATAGAAAAATAGATTCTTTGGCTGAGAAGAAGATAGTGTGTTTTCTAATGACCTAATAACCAGATGAGTTCCAGGAGACAAAGTAAGCATCAAGACAGTTTAAGGCAGTTATATATATATATATATATATATATATATATATATATATATATATATATATATATATATATATATATATATATATATATATATATATATATATATATATATATATGTATATATAGTGCAGAAACAGCTTCCTTTGAGTTAGACAATATGTTACATGGTTAGAATACTGGTTTTTACATATGGAGCAAATAAAAGAAGAGAAATTAAGTTTTTGGTATCCCTTCACATGTGTTCTATCACAAACTTGATAGCTATTTTGTTTTTATAACAACTAAAAATGAGAAATTATAATACATACAATTTTACAGTAGAAAATCCATATCAGGAAAAACTACAATGCAAATTACAATGAAAAATCCAACCAGCTATGTTTATCCTTCAGTGTAGGTTCCTAAATACTTTTAACAGTAACAAAGGTGTTGTACACATGTAACGGAGAATTCAAACCTTATAATTTGTTGATGACCTCTTTATGGTCTTCAATATTTCTGTAAATTTTATTGGGGATGTATAATTATAAAAGCAATTTTCTCTTCAGTAGTAAATAGTCCAGTGAAGCAATCCTCTTACATTATGTTGCATTATTATTAGAATAGAAATGCAGTAAATCCAGGCCTGTAATCTGCCAAAGTTGGCTTTAAATATGACTGAAACTGCCAAGATATATTTAATTAACTAACTTGCTGTGGGTGTTTTATTTTTTTCCCCTTTATTGTCCCCTTTATTTTAACTTATCTGTGAAATAGGATTTTGCTTCGGTTTATATACCAGAAGCTGGGCCAAATAATTATCAAGTTTCCTTTACACTGATTCTGAATTCATTCAACTATGATACATGATTAAGTGTGTACTTTTCAAAATAATCTTCCATATTTTATGTCATAGCAACTATGACTTTGTTTCATGTGGTAATTAATAGTAATAGGAGTTCCTGTTGGACAGAAACCGTACTTTGAATGCAGAAACATAAAATCTGTAAATTGCCTTGTCAAGACTCATAAATCATCTTCCATCCGAAGCATGTAGCTCACGTGCACTGTTCTCCCTTTGTGCTTTGAAACACACTTGGTGTTCCCTAAAAAAAGGGGAAAAAAACATTAGACATAGTATCCATTTATAGAGTAGATGAAAATTTCTTGAGGAAGTCATGGACAATAAAACATCAGACATAAACAAGGACAAGGGAGACTGCAGCTGACTGAACTGGTCGACTGTCAGTGTTAGCATCGACATACCAGAAGCTCCAAGGGAATTTTCACTGACTGTACAATGAACTTTGTCACCATTCAACCTTTGTGTGTAACACACTCCTAATTACATTTGTATGTCACTATTTTAATTGCACTCCAAATCCACCACTGTGACAGGCAGAAGTTATTGGAATGTGAGAATGTGCTAAGGGCGTGCTCATTTATTCTGGAAGAAACTCTTTACCACAAACTTTGAAAGACATAACATAACTCACTGCACCAATTACCAGCCCATGCTGGTTCTCTTTTATTAAAGGAGAACATTCAAGATAAAGTTGTCCTCAACTGGGCTTTGGTAATGACTAGAGCACAGTTAAGACTGAAGGGCAATTATGAAAAGCATTGCCACTGAGTGTAAAAACAGTTTACATTTGGATCATTCCATATTATTCTAATTTTAATGTAAAGCTGCATCATATAAAAATATTAGCAGTTAACATTTACTCTGTGCAGGATACCTGGCTGCAGGAAAGACAGACAATGAAGACCAAAGCCTTAGGGGAATATTTTGGCACAGGAACTCATTTGGCATCTGTTTTCTACCTCAGACTGATGAAAATGTGAATTAACAACACATAGATTGTTATATGATAATGTAAATCAAAAAAACAACTGCCACTAAAAGAACAATGAGGTGCCAGAGCAGCACCTTAGCCCAATTTCTTTAGGAATGAAACTTATGCCTGCTGTTTGTGGATATATCAATTGTTAGGACATCAAGTGGCCAAGTTATCTCATCCACCCTCTCAGCATTCCCTTGCCAGCATTAGGGAGAGCAACCCAGGTGCCTGAGCCAAAGGGTGAAATCAGAGGCAAATGTCCAAGAAATTACAGATTTTTTGTTCTTCTGTAAACAGAACTCCACTGAATTTGTGCAGGGCTGCTCAACAAGAACACTATAATCTCAATCATATAATTTACTATTTTCTCCTTCCAGGTTCACCCTATTTACCACCCTTATTCCTTCTGAGATAATGACCAGCCTCCATTTCACTTTTCTCCATTTGCCACAGTTTTATTACCTTTATATCTTGATTTTCTATTTATCATATAGTTGCTCACATAAGCTTTATGCTCAAAAAAAAAAAAAAAAGATTAAGAACCTGCACAGATTTTCTAAATTAATTTGTTGAATGTATTTAGGACAAGAACAAATAAACACCTGGTCCTTAGGCACACAACTGCTATTATAGATTACCTTTCAAAGAACTGAGTGAAGCTGAGCCCTAGACACGTGACAAATGATGTAGTTTGTGGGAGGGGTTAGCAATCAATTTAAAAAGGCAACCGGCTTACAAGCTTGTTTTTTTGATATTGAGCATGTGATGCTGAGCTGATTGGAGCAGAGGGAGGCCTACAGTTGGCAGGAGGGAAGTTGCAGAGTCCACCTGCTCACTGAGTCATTTTTGCTCCTGTAAGACAGGTCACCAGTCCCACTGAGGGAGGCTGTCTTTAGGAAGGACTCACATTTCCCTCCATCTGCTATCCTGAAGAGGCTTGAGAAAGACAAGATTGTACAGATAACACTGCAATGATGTTTTTCTTGGTCTGAACAGGAATAAATCCTCAGAATAATTTTACTTACAGAGTAATTGCAGATGATCTGTTATGAATCACATAATTTGAGCTCTTCTATATTTAAATAGGTGGTACTCTGTAGTAGTATAAGACTTCTACTCTTAAGAGAGAGATGGACAATTCTATATAAAGTGATTAATCCTGTTCTAAAATGAATTTCTGAAATCAGCAACATGAATAACTCTGTGGAAGCTCATTTTTCCCTTAATGGAGCCTTAGGTCAGATGCCTATTTATTTGGCTAAAGTTTGTTAAAAGGAAACTCACTGAAAGAGTGTTTTCCTTGTATCAGTGCAACTGTATTTAGACCAGAACTTCATATTCTGACAATTCCTAAGACATAGGTAAACAGAAACTTATACATAAATTTGAAAGACAGAGACTGTCAAAAGGAGTTATTAAAAGAAGACTATTATATGGGAATAGATAAAAGATAGAAAACTAAATAATAAAAAATAACTTCTTGCGTGAAAAAGGTTGTGCTTAATAATTACAACAAAAATTAAGTTACCCTTTAATGACTTGCTATAATTTCAGCTTGTTAAGAAAATAACATTTTTTGAAGTGATAAAACTAAGATGTTGAATAGCTTACTTTTTGGTTGCAAAATAGAAAATAAGCTTATATCAATGCTCTTTACAAAATAAAAATATTCATTATTTATGTCAGATTAGGTTTAACACCTTTCTTCATACTAGATAGTCATTCATATTTCATGAATGATTGCATTATAGTCTTCACTTCTTCATATTGGCTGATTCTGTCACTGTGTTATTCATATTAAAATACATCTTAGTGTTTATTGACAGCAATGGATTAAGTCATCATCACTCCATGGTGTTGTCATAGATCAGCAGAACTAGAGGATTTATCTTATCTGTAGAAAAGATTCCATTGAAAATAAACATTGGGAACGTCTGGATTACAATGAAATTTAAATCTCGTTTTGTAACTGAGTGTTGAAAGCTAGAAGCATTTAGGGCTTTTTTCTGGTTTTGAATTAATTCTTAACTGCTATTGAACATATATTCATAACTATTCTCTCTGTAATGGAAAAAATCTCTGACACATTCTTAATTTTCACCCTTATTTAGACAGAAAGTACATTTAAAGCATTTTTCATTTTCTATAAAATATGAGTTTCCCGTATTTTAGTGAGACTCAATTAAGGTATAAATACTTCCTTCTTACATTTATTTGCAAATGATGATTATTTTTCTGAGAAGCAGAGGATAATGTGAGACGACATAACTGTCATTGCAGATTCTAATTTTCAAGTTCTTTGGCTTAAAACACATACAGACTAATATGTTTATCAAAGTAGCAGCAAATAGTTATTAATATCAAAGTAGCAGCAAATAGTTATTAATAATGTTGGTAACATAATAAATTTTCTTAGATTATACTTGCTTGTTGCCATTGGAGATATTTTAAGTCACACTATTGTCAGTACTTATTTTAGCATAATAAGAATATAAATTGCAGAACTGCAATCTGCAATGGGGTGATTTACCTTTCTAAGCCCTGCTTTATGTTAGCTGTAAATGTGTAGACATTTATTGCATCAGATTTCTTTTTCCTTGAAAAGTCTGTCTTAGAAACTCACATTCTTTTTGGCTGCAAATAACACTGTCAAGGGAGTCTCTCATTTGTTGATATCTGCAGGGGCATTTCTCTTGACGCAACCATATGGTGAAACAGCATCTATTTTTCAAAATAAGACATTACCACTTGATTTTAGTTATCCTAATTGGAGCTTTAGGAAGGAATAGAATTAAAATATTGAATGACCATGGTATGAGAAAAAAAATGCATAAGTTCTTTTTTTTATGCTGTATTCTATCATGCAAGTTTGTTTTGCATACACAGAGCATTGTGTGCAATTTATATTATAAATATACTACTGTTATTATTTCTTACACTTGAGATCTGGAGTTTACTGCAACATGACAATAAGATGACAGCGAAAGAAGTAATATTGTTTTCGCTGCTGTGCTTAAAAACTCCGGTCATGAGTAAGGATGTATCAACAGAGACTGAATATGTGTTGAATTAATATTGTCTCGCTTCAGGTGCTCAAATGAAGCTAGACTAGATTAGTAATGTAGTACTGACATTTAAGACTCTACAAAACAGAAAGCAATGGACAATCTGTGCAACTCCATGCATCTAAGATCTACTTAAATTATGAGATCCATCTGAATAGTCTATAAAAAACTCTATGAACTACGTATATAAGCATTTACAGGATTATTGATCTTATGCTCAAGCATCAATAGGCCATGAATATCCCACTTTACATAAAGCTTGTGCCCATGAGAAAAATCCTCTTGATCATTTGGCTGGGTTGATGCAACTGTCTCTGTAGAGATACTTTTATTCTCATTTTATTAAATTTATTGACATTGGAAATTACTTTTCTTAATCAAAATCAATATTAGGAATTCTTTAGCAAAATGAACAGTTATTATGCCTGTGGTGTTGCAATGAAAACAATTTTGAAGTAAAAAGGAGGTCAATCCTTTTTAGACAAGTATAGAGTGTAAATTTACAGATTCAGAAAATATGGTACAAAATGCAAAATGTTTCTAAATTGCGTTTGAATGGCCAGATTTTGGTAGTGTGGAGGCTACAAGGGTAGCTTCCGTGAGAAGCTGCCAGAAGCGTCCCCCATGTCCAACATACACAATGCCAGCCAGCTCCAAAAAAGACCCGCCTTTGGCCAAGGTCAAGCCCATTGTTGATGGTGGTAGCACCTCTGGGATAACACATTTGAGAAGGGGAAAAATCCCCAGTGCAATGGCAACAATGACGGCAGCCAAAGAGAGAAGTGAGAATATGTGAGTGAGATAGAAACAACTCTGGAGACACCAAGGTCAGTGAAGAAAGAGGGGGAGATTCACCACCAGCACCCTGCAGGCTGTGGTGCAGCCCATGGTGAGACAGCTGTGCACCTGAAGCCCATGCAGATCCAGGGGGGAGAAGAGCTTCCCCCTGCAGTATTTGGAGAACCCCGTGCCAGAACAGGTGGACACCCAAAGGAGGCTGTGAGAGGCTGTGAGCCTCCCACCTGTGGTAGGCTCATGCTGGAGCAGGGTCAAGGCAGGACCTCTGAACCCAAGGAGAGAGGAGCCCGTGCTGGAGCAGGTTTGAGGGCAGGACTTGTGACCCTGTGGGAGACCCACACTGTAGCAGTATGTAAAGAACTGTCGTACATGGGAAGAATTCACATGGGAGAAGTTCATGGAGAGCTGTCCCCTGAAGGAGGGACACCATGCTGCAGCAGGGGGAGAGTTTGAGGAGACTTTCCCCTAAGAAGCAAGGAGCAGAACATGTTATGAACTGACTTCAGACCATATTTCCTACCCTCCTCTGCCACTGGTGGGAAGTGATAGAGAAATAAGGAGTGAAGCTCATCCTGGGAAGAAGGGAGAGGTGGAGTGAAGGTGTTTCAATTATTTTTCATTACCCTGCTCTGATTTGATTGGCAATAAATTACACTAATTTCCCCAAGATGAGCCCATTTTTCCCATGGTGCTAGTTGGTGATGGATTTCTGCCTGTCCTGATCTCAACCCACAAACCTTTTATTTTATTTTCTCTCCCCTGTCCATCTGACAGAGAGCAGCTTTGGTGGGTGCCTGACATTCAAGCAGCACCAAGCAAAGAGTTTCTCTGCACAAATCTGTGGATTTGTTTTCCTGTGCCTGCTGAAAGGCAGATCTGGGGTACTTACTTAAAACAAAGATATAATTGTAAATTTTCCCCTATAATGAAAAGTGCATAGGTGGTAAAAGATTACTGGGGAAAAAAAATAAATAGTGTTAATAAAGCACAGATAAACCAAAGCAACCAAACAAGTGTTACCCCACCACCTTTCCTTATCTAGTTCCCATTTATATTTCTGTTTAAGCTTTTTTTTTTAATCGTCGCTAATCTTTTTCACAGCTTCTATTCTAAAAGAGGGAAAGATTGGCCTATCTCTGAAACCTCTAAATTATTTCATATATTATTTCATTGGAAAGAAAAACAGAAGCAGATTCCTGATAATTCCTCTAAGTATTATTGATAGTATAGGGTTAAAATAATTCTCTAAAAGCGAGTAGTTAAGGGGCGTTTAGGAACTAGTACAACGCGATCTTAGAACCAGAAACTGATCACCAAGCTTGCTGTGACCATACCATTGTCTTAAGCGAACCAAGTGAAACTTTAAGCAAACGAAACATTCGCTCACTGCAGCCACGATATTGTGCTAAGCAAATCAAGGGTTACTTTAGAGTTGGGTAATAATTAAAGAAATTGTTTTAAGCAAATCAAGTATAACCAGGGACAGGGCAATAAACCAGGGAGGGAGAAACGGGTATGATTTTCTGGTGGGAGGACCTGGTAATCAGGGGAGTATGTAATTAGCATGTATCATGAATATGCATAATGTAAAAACTATAAAATCATCAGCTTCCATACGTCAGGTGGGCACATGATTTGGGCCGATGCCCCGGTGCCCCCGCACGCTTCAATAAAGCACTGACATATAATTCCCTCTGGGTGGTTATGTGTTTTCTGAACACTAACATTATTATATTTAGACTTCTGAGATATTTGCCCTTCCATATGTATAGGCTATATTCAGGGTTGAAATGATCAATAGAATACTTGCTTTCATTTTAATTTCTGATATTCTTTAATTAATTAAACAGCTTTTAAAAAGTTATTAAGGTAAATTCTGGAACCTTTAAGAGCAAGTTCATTCTGTACAGAGTCAAATAGATTTGTCTACATCTGCTAAGGCACTGTTTTCCCAATCCAGTCAAGAAAAGGACTTTTTTTGAAACAAGGTCTAACTTCTGAACAATGACTTCATTTTAAAATTGCTAGCATTTTCTCACTTGTTTATTCTTCAGTTATTACGTTTTGATGTTCATTGACTCTGTTTATCTAAAGATGGTTTTAATTCCTGAAGCCTTATTTTATCCCTTAGCTTCTTAATGGATTTTTAATAAGTCCTTATGTTTTCCACTTAAAATTTGTTTTGATTATGAAAAACTTACACATTTTGTCTAGTAACAGACTTTCAGAAGAGATTGGAAAATTGATCCACTGACTTTCTCACATTTTTCCCTCTAATTTTGTACTGATAAAGGCGTCAGTAAATTATTGTTCTGCACACATCCTTGTCTGAAAGGTTTGTTTATTCTTCTGGGTTAGTTCAATTAAGGTATTAAGTCAAGCAGTGAATGTTGAACAAGAATTTAAGTCTTTCTTTTCTGAAAAGGACTAGTTACTCCTTGTATGAATAATTATCCCCAAACTTTTTCTTTTCAGCCTCAGTATTTTCCATGTCTGAAGTCAATGCAGTGAAATTGCTCGTGCTGAGATTAGGGCTGTTGTTTCTGTGCTACCATCTCTGCTTAGCAAGAGGAGAAAGCCACACTTGGCAATGTTCTGAAGAAGTGATATCACTGGTAGGATTTAAAAGCTTTTTTACACAGAGTAACAGTAATATTTTCTATGACTAGTTCCTGTATATGCATGTTTGGAGGGGGGTGGGTGGCATTGTTGTTTTGTTTGTTTGATTAATTTATTTCCTTTGGCTATGAATTAATAAAGTTTCACGATGGTTGGTGTCAGTTGTATCCTTACAGGTCAGTATATTGTATATGTGTGGTAGGTGGCTTAAATATTTAAAATCAAGAGTTTTGGAGACTGTGTGATTAAGAAAAATGCCAACTAAATAAGACCAGAAGTTTTCAGACCACGGAGCACTTAGATGTGACAAAGTGGTATTTAACAGCTTTTTTTTCTCTCATTCTTATTTGTGGAGGAATTTTTCTTTTTTCTCTGAGTGGTATTTGTCCAAAGAAAAAAGGTTTTCTTGTTTATATTCTTTGTGAGTTTGCTTTTTGAATGTGAAGATTTTTGAATCAATACAGTACCTGATGTCCTGGCTTCCAACAGCCTGTGGAAATCCAATATGAAATTCATTTAATCATTTCTGGTCCTCCAGTAATATTCTCACCTTTTCCAATTCCTGTATAAGTCGTGCTCATCACAAAGGACACAATTTTTGTAGCCGTCTGGGTTGCCCAGATAGGTGGTAGGTGCCCCATTCCTGGAAACATTCCAGGTCAGGTTGGATGGGGCCTCAGAATTCTAACTGATCTGGTTGAAGATACTGCTACTTATTGCAGGGGAGGGCAGAGTAGATGACATTTAATCTTCCCTTTCAACCCAAACTGTTCCACAGTTCTATGACTTTTTTGGTGTCTGTTCTTCACCAACACTGAACAGATACTAATGATATACCTTATAACCTCACATTCTGCTTACCATCCTTATTTATTTTTATCTTGCTTCATGTCTTTTTCACAATCTAAATTTCTGTGGTGGGTTTGGTGTTATGTTGTTGAGACTTTTTGGCTCATGGATTTAAATCCATTGTTGTTAGTCTTATCAAGAACACACCAACTATATATTTTTAAATCATGATTCGTTATTTCCTCAGACCATCACTTCTTACATCTTGGTCCAGTCTTCTTAATCTCACCTTGCAAGTATTTTAGGCCTGAGTCAAAAACATTATGATAATTCATCCATGCTACCCTAGAGGTTTCTCTTTATGGATTTGATTTTTATAACTAACTCGTCAATCAGAATCTGAACCTTGTTACCTCTTGTTTTATGTTTGCATCTCCCAAGAAGTATCTCTGCCTAAATAGGTTACTGTAGTTATGCTCTGAAATGAACAGTGTGAGTAGGTTCCTCATCTTGCCTGAACATGAGACAGGCTAGTAGTTCAAAATGTGATACTTAGCACTGCCCTGGAATGGAACATTAATTGATGGAGTTCCGATAAATCCATCAGGAGCTGTGCTGGACTGGGTGAGGATACCATCTGGTCCCAGCATTTGGCACTTTGTGTTTCTCTTCAAATGTTGATGTTGAAAACATAATAAAGTATCATTAGTTAACTACCTTCTGTGTAATCTCTTTTATTCATGGAGTTTGATCATCTCTTACAGGAGTGGCTCTACTTTTACCTCTCTTCCAATGGCAGCTCTGATAAATATTACTTTTTCCCTCTCTATTTTAATTGAACGGGCTCTATTTTTTTCTGAAAACAGTAAATATTCCTTCTTATTTTTATGTCACTGTTATAAGGTGATAGCTATTACGAAGAAAATTAACTCTGTCCCAGCCCAAACCAGTCTATGGGACTCTGGTTTGTATTTGTGCTGAAAGCTGTGTTGGTAATACAGGGATGTTTTAGTTACTGCTGAGCAGTGCTTAGACAGAGCCAAGGCCTTTTCTGCTTCTCACACCACCCCACCAGCAAGGAGGCTGAAGGTGCACAAGAAGTTGGGAGGGGGCACAGGTGGGACAGCTGTCCCCAGCTGACCCAAGGGATACTCTCTACCATATGGCATCATGCTCAGCAATAAGAGCTAGGGGAAGAAGCAGGAGTGGTGGCAGTTACCGTGCTTGTCTTCCTGAGACACCACGATGGTGCCCTGCCTTCCTGGGGATGCCTGAACACCTGCCTGCCCTTGTGAAGTGTGAATGAATTCCTTGTTTTGCTTTGCTTGTGTGTGAGACTTTTGCATTACCACCTACTTTCTCTTTATCTCAACCCATGAGTTTTCTCATTTTTGCCCTCGTGGCTCTCCTCATCTCCATGGGGTCATGTGGTTGTAAGCAGAGAGCTGCATGGTGCGTAGCTGCCAGCTGGGGTTTACCCATAAGTGGTGATTAACTCTGATACTCAGTGTATTTCTTTCAAATTTTTGTCTATTTCCCTCCTCTTTTTATAATTATACTCTTATTTTCTTATAATTTTCTTGTCTGAAACCTCTTTTCTATTGATTTCATTTATTTTTTAATGTTATTTTATTATGCTATGTTTTACATTGGGGTTTTTTCTCTTAAAATTTGACAAATGATAAGGCATCATGACTTCTATCAGATCTACTAACTATCCAATGGGTCCTACTCTCTATATAGTTATACCACACAGAGTTAGTAGTCAGTAACACCTGACTAGATATTTCTATCTTGAAATAGCATGATTTATTTTAATGAAGGCATCTTCATCTAATTTCTTATTTTTTCTTGGAGTTGTTCTAGAGTCACTCTCATCTCTTCAAAGATTCTGGGAAAAACACTGCTTTTTCATTTCAAAGTACTTATCCGTACACTATATGGGGTTGTTTTGAAAGAAAACTATAGGTTCACAGTCTGTGAACACAGTCATTGCCTGGGGCAGAATTTTCGGTGTAGATTGATTGCTTGAGTTTTAATTTTCTTGCCTTTCTTTTTCCTGAGTACATTACCATATTTCCGGTTTCCTTTTTTTATTTGCCCATATTGATATCCCTATGTTTGCACAATTCTAACTATTAAGCATAGGTGTTATCTTTCAATCAAAATAAGATAGCTAGAAAAAACACCTTAGTCTTCATTTATCATCATCAAGATCTTCATGATGACACTTGCTATCTGTTTGAATACAGAGAATAAATGAAAAGATATTCTACCTTTCAATCCATCTGACTAATTGTATGAATGATTATGTTGTGTTTCTAAGTGATCTCTGTAGGATGTCTATGGTGCATCATAAGATGATATCTGAAAAGATAACAACCGAAGAAAAAGTACAAAGCACCAAACATTTGAACAAAAATGAAGAAAAATACTTTAAAATGGGGAAAACAAAAGTAATAAATAATTACTGCAAGCTCAGGATAAATTTTATTGTCTTTTAAATGAAAACTACCAAGATACTTAAGACTGCTCTTGAATTTTTTTTTCCTTAGAAGCATGATGACCTTCTCTTTAAAGATTTGAAAAGCATGATATATTTGGTATATCATCCATTGTATGACTTTACAGTGAAAAGCAAATTAAGAGACTGGTGATTCTCAAAAATCATTACAAAAATTTCTAAAATCAAAGTAATCCCTGTGAGTTCAATAGGGTTGTTCTTAAAACTAAGAATTTGAAAAATAAGTGGCTTAAAAGTCATAGCTACTTATTGTTTCCAGAGGACTTTAGGTAATAGGAAAGGTATTTATAACCAGACTAGAGTTTTGGAAGAGGAAAGATGAACAAAAATTTAGTAAATGTGGCAATGATGCTGACAGAGATGAGAGACAGAACAGCAAAAGGGTAGAGCTGCAATGGGTCCTAAAGATAAGAAAAGGTTTGAACTTTTTCATGAAAAAGTCATGAACCAGTCAGGAAAAGGCAGAAGATGGAGCAGGATCTGGGAGTGGACACGCACAGGAAAGGAATAGAAGCAGCCTAGGTGATCCTGGTTTGTGGGTCTGAGTGGCAATGTCCATGTTTCCATCACCAGTACAGATTAGTAGCTAAACAGGGAGTATGGAGATCTTGCAGGAAAAAGCAAGCTTGGATTTGACCACATTAGGTTTAAACTGAGGAGAGAACAGTGTTATTTTTTCTAGTGAAAGCAATGTAAGGACCCCAAAGGCTATAGAGTGGTCATACAGGAGCACTGAAGGTAAAGAAAAGGGTACCGGTTGTCTTTTTCATAAGGCAGAGATCACCTTTTCATTATGCTAATATATTGTGCCTAATACATTTGCCTATGGCAGGAAGCATAACACTATCACAGAATCAATTAAAATATCTATTTGAAATAAAATTAATTTGAATTTAAAGCTCCATGTTTACTTTATGTTAGTTTAAATAAAAAGACTTACATTTATTTTAAATGTATTGGAGATACTAAAAAATGTTTCTTGTAGCCTGTGGTAAAGTCATTAAAGAACATTCTCACAGCTACTGCCTGATGATTTTATGGAAAATTCAAAATATGCTAATTTCTTTTCTTCCTTTATATCTTTGCTCTAAAAGTGCATCAATTTCATTTGTGGTACTCTCCTCACCTTTTGCTAAAGCCTTTCATAAGACATTGAAATACCGTAACAGCATACCAATAAATCAGTACTTATTCACTCATGCATAATGAGTGTAATGTTTTACAAACATTTCTTTTAATTTCCTACATTGTCTGTAAAGCTTAGATGACATACCAGGACTTGTTTGGCCACTTAAAACTCTAATCATGAGTAGAGAAAACCTTCAAGACAAGCACATGGCAGTTTCTTTGAAGATTTAGTGGAACTGATTTTCTTTTCATTCATTCTGCCTAAGGAGAAAGTTTGCACAGGTTACCACTGTGGTTCCTCGTACAACTTCCTTGTCCCACGGGGGACACAAAGCATTCCAGGAAAATATTCTGGGAAGAGCTCTTCTAGGCTTGTGGTACTTAGCCCAGGGCCAGAGTTTTGGGTTCAGTTCATCTAGGGTGTCCTTGGTTCTTTGTTTCTCTATTCTTCAGTTCCCAGGGCTATTCTCTCCCTCAACTCTACTCTCATGCAACCTCACCTGGACTCCTGTGTCCAGGTCTGGGGCCCGCAGCAGAAGGATGTGGATGTGGTGAAACAAGTCCAGAGGAGAACCACCACAATGATCCAAGGGCTGGAGCACCTTGCCTATGAAGACAGGCTAGGAGAACTGGGGTTGCTCAGCCTGAAGTAGAGAAGTCTCTGAGGAGATCTTACAGCAGCCTTCCAGTACCTAATGGGAGCTACAAGAGACGGCTGGAAAAGGACTCTTTACAAGAGCATGTAGTGAATTCCTGCAGGTAAAACCAATATATTTTACTAAAGCTTATCTTCAACCTTTTGTAGTGGAAAACTGGGTTTTTTACACACACAGGACTTCAGTTTTTTAATTCACCCCTCAAATTAATATCATTGCACCTATTTTGTTATCCAATATATTTTTCACTGAGTTTATTAAAACATACATTCTCTCACATTGTTTGGTTCCATTACAGCTCTGTGTTCTGGTGTTAAATACAGTTCTAAATGTTCCATAGAAATAGTGGGAAGAGAAGGGCAGGGAACTCACCAAACCACCTGAAACCGCTGAAGTTTAGTTTTTTCTGTAGAGATTTCGGATTCTGATAGGCAGATTTTTCCTAATTTTCTATCTTTGGTAATTTCATATTGAAGGATCACCATAACATAGATACTACAGACAAATTTTGAGGGTTCAGGCCTACCTATAGATTGCGTTCTCTTAGAACAATATTTTTTATTCAGGGAGGATAAATTTCAGTGCAATGTTGCAAAAAATAGTTTTATTATTTGAAGAAGAAATGAAAAAACCTACCATATGTTAAAAATGAAGGGTGTACAAAGATAAATTCAAGGTTCTAGGAATAGTTACTCATTTGCAGCAAGTACATTGTTTTTGTGCCTCTTTTTTTCTTTCTTATTTTAGTTCCTGTTCGGTGTTTGCTTTCAATTATTGCTGCCTACAGGAGACCAGCTTATCCCTGCCAATAACTTTGCTGGAACAAATTGAATAATCAGTTTGAAGAGAAAAAAACTGTTAGACCCAACCTTTTTTTCTCTTCAGAGGCTTCAGAGGAGTGAACGAGAGTTTAAAAATCAGCAAAATAACATGAAAATCTGCTGTAATTAACATTTGGAATCTATCTAGATTAAGAGATATGTCTTTCTTCTGTATTAATGAACTGTGTAACTGTCAAACAGCAATTGATTTGTGCTTAAAGAACTGAAAAAGGAAACATGCATACAAAATAGGTGATATGCCCAAATTACAGAGGAAAACAGTGATAGGGCTTATGAATCCAAACCTTTTGCCTAATACAATGCCTTACTTGAGCAAATTAACTAAAATGACAGTTGTGCCTAGTGTTTTTACTTTAGTACTCCTCTTCCTGTCTTCATACGTTAGCTGTCATGAATAATTCCTTTTCATTCCATTAAAAAATTTTATATAAACATAATATAGGCAAAAAAGTATCTGATCATAATTGAATAAACAGTGCTCTGTTATTTTTATTTTTAATTTTTATACCAATATTATTTTTATACCAATACATTTCTAGTGTCTAAGTGCAGATAAATAAAGTCGCATTAAAGTTTTCAATAGAGAATGCATGATTCTGTATTTATTTTATTTTATTTTATTAATGTACCAATAAAAATTAGTATTTCTTGCATTTGGATGGATCTTTTTTCACTTTACTTATTCTACATCTCAGTTTCTTTCAGGCAAGTTGAAAATTAGCACAAATTATTACTTGTAACTATGATTATGAAAAGAGTAGTTTTGTACTACATTTATAAAATCAAATCTGAGAATGTTGAGATCATTGCAATACAAAGTGTCATAAAGAGATCATGAAACCAAGTTACATGTACTCCAACATAGACAAAAATTATAATACTTTTGGCAATGGAAAGTGAGTTTCTTTGTCAGTATTAATCAAATTTTAGTCACAACTTTTCTAAACTAGCATCCTTGTCTACAGTACCAACAATTTGTATTTTATATTGGCAATGTTCTCTCAATAAATTAAAGTTATATAACATCCAAAATTATGTGGAATTATTTGCTGTAGCCTGTTTAATTACAGGTCTCCTATTTGGCATGGCTTATTAAAGATTAATAGTAGAGGCATTCTCTCTTTTTAGACTTCAGTAGTCAAATCGTGCTAACAAAAAAGTGTTTTTAAGTAAAGGTAACATACCACTTCACATATATTTTCAGTTCAGAGTTCTTGAATGAAAGGTGAATTAATTATTCATATGATCCTGATGTGAAATTACTTCTATTTTCTATCATGGAGATGAACTAGTTCATGCTTTGTAATGCCAGTTTCATTTAATGTGAGCTTTCCCTGCTTGTCTGTTTTCTTTTCACTCACTACTGCAAGATTAATTCTCAAGCAAATTTGTGATTCATGAACCTCTATGAAGTCCAAGAGTATGAGAGTACAAATTCCTCTAAGTAACTTTTAATTCATCTTATATACATGTATAGAAACGCATGCACACACACATTTATCTATTTATATTTATATAGATATATGCAGAAAGTTCCTGAACTGTTAGGTATTGATTCAGAATCTGGATTAATTTTAAAGTGCAGTAGTGTATAGGCAGCTGACTCATTACGATTGCTCAAAATTAATGCTGCTTTATAATTAAGTATCTGCTAACTATCTAATCCACCTGTTGTGTTCACTGATTTACAATGGCTCTTGGCTCTTGGCTCGGCTTTAAAGTTCTAATGAAGAAGAGTATAAAATACTCCCCTATTTCTCTGATTCACAACTTCAGCAGTTAGTACCCTTTGAGTGATTCTTCTCATTCCAGGCTCCCTGATTAAATTCTTGGAATGTGTAGACTGAGCTCACATTGGATTGCCAGTTACTTGTTCCCACAGTTGAGAAGACTGTCCCCATCCCCACCACACCTTGTCACCTGATGTCATCTAACCTACATGATCAGTAGAGCAGTTCTGGAACTGTGGACTTGTGGAAGGAGACTTGTGGAAGGGTTCACCTCATCAAATATTTCTAAATAATATATGTATAAATTACTAAAAATATGTGGTAAGTTTGCATTGAACTACATAAGATTTTTCATTCAGAGCTCAAACACAATGGCTGGTCTGGACCACAGTGTTTTCTTCGAACTGCCAACAGCTGAAATGGTGTGAGGAATGGAGAGAGAAGACAGAGAAACATATAAATGTTGAAAAAAAAAATCACATGAGAGAATACTTAAACCCAGAGCCATTACTAGAGCTAAAACTTCTAAAAAGTGGCTATTTCCATGATGACTTAGGGAAATACAGCTTTAATCATCACGTGAAAGGAAAACATGTCTATTGCATCCTTTGGAGGCCAAGAAGGGGATTGATCCAGGATATAAATCTTAAGAGGTAGAAGACACCTTTAGATTGAATCAACCAGTTTCTTTAAGGGTTTTCTGCTGTATCACGTTCTAGTCTTTGCAAGACTTTGTATGACTGTACTCTATCTCTCCTCAGTATAGAAACAGTAGTCTGAATAATAATCTGTATAATTCACACTCGGGGTGCAGGTTAGAAGCACAGCACTATCATAGTTGATAGTAAGGAAATAGCTAAGCAAGCAGCAATAACAAAATAAAAAGTCTGCAAAATGCAGCCATGTTTAAAAGTACAGAAAATACTACATTGCTGTATGTTCTTTTGTGGTAATGGTTTCTAGATTCATGATTTTCTTTATTAATTCTGACACCTACCTGCAACCTCTGTTGTGATCCTACTTTTTACAATTTACTTTGAACCTTCAAAACAGATTTTCAGTAATTGTCTGTCACTCTTTTTACCAACAAAATCCCTTTTCCTGTTGTAAATTAATGCTGAGCTAGAGGGACATGATAAGTTACTGAGATGTAGGAAAGCTCATAGGAAGTCAGCTCCCCATAGGACATGCACACACTTTCCTGGTAATTTGTGGCTGAGCCCATTTTGATTCTTAATTAGGGGCTTTCACTGTTTCAGTCTTAGAATAAAAGAGCCCCAGTAATGGATCAACACAGAGTGAAACAAACACCGATAACAGAGCCAAAAATGCATATTTTACAAAATTCATTTTCCTGTTTTCAAGGCTTTTTCAGTTTTAAACCTTTTTTTAAAAATTATACATAAATTTAAAACAATGTAGCCCCTTAACGTTGTAGGAAAATAATGTTAGAGTAGTAGAATCATTGTTTGTGTTGGAAAGGCCTTTTAAAGTCACCTAGTTCAACACCCTTTTCATGGGCACAGATGTCTTTCACTAAATCAGGTTGTTCAAAGCCCCACCCAGCACCATCTGGAACACTTCAAATGGTGGGACACCCACAACATCTCTGGGCAACCTATTCCACCATCTCACTAACCCTCATTGTAATAATTACTTTTGTATGTCCAAACTAAATCTACCCTCTTTCAGTTTAAAACCATTGTCCCTTGTTCTGCCACTGCAGACTTAGAAAACTGCTCTACGTGCTGAAAGGTTCCAACAAGCTTACTCCAGAATCTTCTCCAGGCATCTTTCTCCCTCTCTGCCTTTCCTAATTGGAGAAAAGTTCCAGCCTTCGGAACATTTTTGTGGCCCTCCTCTGCCCCATTCTAATAGGCCAATGTCTTTCTTGTACTGGGATGCAGTACTTGGCATGAGGACTCACCAAAGCAGAGTAGAGGGGCAAAATCACCTGCCTTGACCTGCTGGCCACTCTTCTTGTGATGTAGCCCAGGATACGATTGGCTTCCTGGACTGCGAGCAGACATTTTTTGGCTCATCCTTCAGTATCCCCAGCTTTTTCTCTGCAGCCTTACTACCCATCCATTCCTTCTCCAGTCTATATTAATATTAGACATTGGCCCCGACCAGGTGTAGGATCTTGGACTTGGCTTTGCTGAACTGCGTGAGATTTCACACAGACTCATTTCTCAAACATGTCAAGATCCCTCTGGCATCCTTTCCCTTAAGTGAATGAACTGCACCACTCAGCTTGGTGTCATCAGCAAACTTGCTGAGGGGGCAATCAATCCCACTATCTCTGTCACTGCTGAAGGTATTAAGTAGTATCAGTTCAGCACCCTTGAAAGGCACCAGTCCTTATTTGTTTTGGCTTCAACATTGTCATTTACTATAACTCTTTGCATGTGGCCATGCAGCCAACTCCTTACTCAGTTCATCCATCAAACAAACAGCTCTCCAATTTAGTGGCAAGAATGTTGTGGGGGACTATATCAAAGACCTTACAGAAGTCCATGTGACTCTTCCCTTTGATGTAGTCACTTTAGCGTAGAAGGACACCAGATTAATTAGTCACCATTTTCCCCTGGAGGAGCCATGTTGGCTGTCACTAACCACCTCCCTTTCTTTCATATGTTTTGACATATCTTCCAGGAGGATCTGCTCCATGTTCTTACTGGGCAGTGAGATTAGGATGACTGGTCAGCAGTTCCCAGGGTCCTCCTTTTTAAACTTATTGAAAAGTAGTGCAATATTTCCTCTTCTCCAGTCACTGGGGACTTAAAAAACTATTTAAATAATGGTCTGTTTTGGTTCCTGATACATGAAAAAAAAATTTTTTTAATTAAATGCAAGTTTTATGTACTGGGAAAATGCATGCTGATAGCAAAGGTATAGCTTCAAATACTCACCTGGTGCAATAATAAGCTCAGCTGAGGTTGACAGGATTTACAGCCTACTTAGCCTAAGAAAGCAGGCCAGAAAACCAGTAGCAGTGGCCATCTAATGGAGAGAGAACATAAAAAGAAGATAGGATACTTTTCCATTTTTATATCCCAAACAAGATACACAGATCTGGTATCTTGTTCAGTCTGCAGACTGTTATAATAGTCTGAAATTTTCAAATATGTCACTGTCACAAGCTGTGCATGATGCTTGCAATACTCTTTACCGAGTATTAGGAGAAAAGTATTCATATCAGACTAGTTAACTGATAAAGGTTCCTGGATAAGAATAAGAAATCTACATTGTTTTTTACATACACTTTTTTTCCCCCCCTATTATCATTTAGTTAATAGCTTGCTGGCATAAAATTTAAATATACCTCTGTGGTCCCAGTATTAGAAGTGAGAAATTGCCTTTAAAAGGAAACTAGGGAGAAAAGTTCACAAACCAAACAACATTTCTAATATAACCAGCTAACAATTAGCATCATTAAATCAGTTACATACTTGTAGGAGGCCATAAAAGTGGTTATTATTTCTTGTGTTAAAATGTGTGGCAAAAATTCTGGAAAAAACTCCAACTTATTTTGATTGAATAAAATGCTGTGCTATCAGTTATAAGCACTTCTGGCATGGTGTGAAGAAGAAAGGACAAGAAATTAAAAAGCAGAAAAGAGAGGAAGTAGGTTCAGAAACAAAAAAGTGAAGAAGAATATAAATTTATTGCCTGGGATTTTTCTCCTTCCCCTAATCTTAAATAAATAAATAGAGTAGAAAGATGAGAAGTGTTTGTAAGCATGATACATCTGCAGAAAACATAGTCACACTTGCTGAATTTCAGCAAGTTTCTCTAGGTGCAAGAAATTTAGAAGCTCTTCTACATTAATTTGCTCTTATTAGTAGAGAGGGTCCTCCCAAAAATCAAAAAATATTCCTAGTCTGAGGGAACATTTTCATTCATCAGCAAGATACAAGTGTCAAAAGTGCAGATGTTACTGTTAGAAGCCCACATATAGGGGCTTTTCCTTGTATTAGAGGTATTTTCATGATTAAAACAAGTGTTTAGCGTGTTCAAGGAAATTATCATAATTTTATTATCTCTGTTTCTTCAGTATGAAATGAATGGAAAACAAGTGTAGCCTTTCAACATTCTCTTCCTCCTTAAGAAATTAAAAACTCAGGAAATATTCAGTTTCTCTCTTTTATCTTAGCCATTCCAACTGCAATTGTAGAGTCAAAACAGGGTTTTGAAGAAATATACATCTTTCCATTATTTAGACTTTCAGTCGTACAATTTATTTTTAAAAACAACCAACCGACCAAACAAAATGTTTATGTTATACAGACAGTGGTTTGGTATTGCATGTGTGAACAGATTTTGGAGCCCAGGAGAAGCTTCTTAATGGGAAATGAATAACTGCGATGCTAAACCCTGTTGTGTAAAGGGCACAATCTCATGACCAGGTAAAATTTTGTGATTCCATCAACAAATCAATATACATGAAGTTCTTTGGCTCAGATGCTCGTATTTCTGCAGCAGTTATAGCAATGTCAGGAAATAGAAAAAGTATATGGACTAATGTTTGCTTTAGAGTATTGAATTTTCTGTCTGATGGAGCTTGAAACTATATGTACACAAGTAGTTGCTATGTTCCAGGGAGCAAAACCATGAAGGAGCAAAGATGTTGATATTACTGATAAATAAGTAAATACACAAACATACATATACAGCAGAGAACTGAATGTGTCAGTCACTGTCTGTTTTGTGGTTACATATCGTGTGTTCCTGTGTATTAGGAACTTGATGTGGGAGTGAGATGAATACTTGTGTCTGCCCTTAACTCAGGCTGTGAAAAGACTCAAAGCTATCTGTCATGAGAAATAGATCTGCTAATGAAAAGGGGTCAGAGAAGACTACTTAAAGCACAACAGCACAATTGGCTGTAGAAAAAAAACACTCTGCTGTTCTGTTCTGGCCAGACTCTTCGAGCTTTACTCAAGATGAGCAATGCTTGCTTGCCTGAGTCTATTGAAGTCTATTCCGGCGGTTGTGCAGGGCCTTGAAAGCAACAATCTTGGAAAATTAAGCTTAGTAGAGTGGTAAAGGTTTGCCATTAAGGGGTTTGGAGAGAGAAGTGAATAGTAAAAGTCAGCAGGCAAGGAAAAAATCTGCAGTTGGCTGCAGCTTTACAGATAGATTACCAAGCTGGTCTGAACAGCTGGCAGCAAGGATTGCTTCTGCTGGGAGAATGACTGTGTTACATACCAAAGAAGTATTCCCTGCATATGTATGTTTGTTTATATACAACAGGAATAGGAACCCAATTACTCTTTATCTAATTGCAACTGAAATAAAAGATAATTTCTTTGCTTCACAGTCTGCAAGGCAGAGAACTGTTTACACAACAAATTGCACCTCCGAACACTGACGTTGACGGTTACTTCTTCAGGCCTTTCCCAGCTTCTGACATCTAAACCTCGTCTTTTTGCCATTCAAATGCCCAATGTCTGCAACTTCAAACAGCTAAGTATCGCACTCAATCAGGCTCGTAGATAGATGTCACGGTGGTTTTGGATGGTAAAATGCTGCGACCTTCCCAAAAGCACCTCCAAGGAAGCCTCTCGGTGCAGCCAGCACACTTGCACACATGTACGCTCACACACCGGAAAGCTAGCAAAACAGTCCAACAATGAATGACCAGGAAGGGACTGCACATGGGGCTCTACAGGAGAGATTTAATGCATCCACACTCGTGCAAGGTTCCAAAGAAAGTCCAGTGAGAACAATGGGGGTCCAGGGTAAGTGAACAATTGAGCAACTCTGAGAGCGTATGAGGTAACAAGGGGTGTAGTGGCCAACAGAACCAACCAGGGAAGTAGAACTGGGGTACATTAACAGAACAGAATAGAGAATTCTGGGGGAAGTTTTCTTCTTTTTTATTCTTTTTCTTCTGAAAAAAAAGCATTCTTTTTCAGTCACCATAAGCTGTAAAGCAACCTAGGACTTATCCTTTCATTCCTTGTCCAGCAGGCCCACCAGCCTCCACAGATATATAGAGAAGCAGTATTTAGAGCATTAAATATTACACAGATTACACTATGTCAGCTGCATAAATAAGAAATGGGCTTTTAAAAACAGAATGTGTAGTCCTCATCTACCGAGAAAGTGTCACATAACTTTTTAAATTTGTCACATGCTATGTTAAAAATTAGGACAACTGGAACTAACATAAATTAATCAATTCATATGTCCAAAGCCTGTGTTCAAACTAACTCTGATCTGCTATTTGCCTTGGATTATTATTTTACTGCTTCCAGCTATCTTTGATACATAAGAAGACTTAATTGTTCCTTTCATTCAGCCTGAAACTGTTTGAAGAACCCATTAGCTTCAACAAGCTCTATGACTCACTTGCTGACAGCAATTAGGCCTCCCAAAAGGTATCTGGCTAAGACAAAACCCCAAGAGTTTCATCAGGTGAGAAGAAGGTCCTGAGATTTTTTTTTTGCTAAATTAGGTCTTAGAATCTCCTGAAAAGAAAATCAATCCAAACTAATTAAAACCTCTTTTCTTTCACTCCAATGAAGATAATATTCTGTTGCTAAGCACTTGATTTGAACAGAGGAATTTGGAGTGTATCTCCTTCAGGTGAAATTTTTCCATTATCATTGAATTTGCATTCATTTTTTCAAGTTCTCTTTCAGAGAAACAGTTACCTGCTTATTAGGTCAGATAAATAGACAGAAAACTGTTAGTAAAGACCCTTGTGTGGACACCATATCTGGATTCATGTATTTGCTTAGAATGAACAATCTATAACTTAACTTTGCTGTTTCTCTACCAATTTGAGAAGACATAAGGCATAAATCCAGAATTTTCCCCTTGAAATCTTTTAGATACAGTTTATTCCACTGCAAATTTATTTCCTTTAAAAATATTTAACTGGTTTTATATGGACTGCAGAAGAATGATATGAGAACTATGCAGAAAAAGATAAACTGTGAAGAAATAGGAATAAGAATATCATCACAATATAAGAAAATTTTAAGATTTAAAAAGCTCAGGTAGAACCTGTTAGTAAATGAAAAGAACATTTTTATCAGATTTATATTTTGTAGTCAGAAAAAATTAACATCAGATATGCTGAATTAAACTTAATTTTGCCTACTCCAAAATAAGTTGTTTAAGTCCACCTCCCAAGTCTTTGCTTTTTGAGCAATAGGGAAGTTGAGTATTCATTGGTCTTCCAATGTGTAACTGGATAAACTCTGATATTACCAGATAAACATTACCAACCTGCATAACATTTCTACTTTCACACAAGATACTCACCCTTTCTAATTCTTCATCAATTTCAACATTACTCTTTTGAGACCAAATTTCATGACATCAGGTTTATTTTAAACAAAGCAATGATTTAAACTATTATGCTTGGATCCCTTTCAGCTGCCTCTGAAGTGCTGCAATTAAAGCAATGTGTTAGTAATTGGCTTGAAATATAAACAGACACCAACTTAAAATTGTTCTAAAATAAAATCAAACAAAAGTGGAAAATTAATTGTAATTTATAATTCATTTTTTGTTGCTAATGCATTTTTTATAGACTAGATTCTCGCTGGAGCCATTGACAACTAAATACCTCATTAACCACTGAACATGACCCCTGGGAACACTGGTAGTCACAGAAACACCAACTCTATGTTTTTGTTTCCACCTACAAAATCCTTTGGATATGCAAGTTACTACAGCTGCAAATGTGTGTCACAGCCTTTGTGTTTACACTATTAGGAGTTCCAAAGGCTGATCTCTTGCAACTAGGCCAATAGGTGCAGGAAGTGAAGGTTTTATTATTTTACAAACATAAGCTTCAAAAGAGACAGTTGGCCTCTCAGACAGAAGTCACTAAGCTTTTCATTCTCATATAAAGGAGGCTAAACTGATTAATAATTAAAGGATGACTTATTCTGCTCTAATTTTTGATAGCTGGGTACTCAGATCATTTAGAATGGTTTTATTTTTTCATATACAGTTCATATCAAGACTTACAAGATATAAGTAGTACTGTAAGTAAAATCTGTTTGTTAGAAAAGGAAACAGTCTTGACCAGATATTGAGGCCCGGAGAACAACTGATTTAAAGCAGTGCTGTTAAATAAAAGAAGCAGTCTGCCTGGTCTTTCACTGACAGTCATTTGCTCCCCGCCTTGCTTTTTCTGCTCTCTGTACTGCAGCAACCATTTCATTGTCTATCCAGTGAATTATTCAGGGAACAGATCCAGCTGAAAATGATCCTAGCAAGAACACAATGGCTGTTACTCTTTGGGATCAGTCATCCTGGTGTGGTTTGCCACAAAGAAAACCAAATCTCCCTGCTGGCATTGATATGAGGCTCAAAGCAGTAAGGTCTAAAATGCTTTAAAACTTATTAAATTGCAACAAAAGAGAACAGTAGCAAAGTTTGGTCATGATGTTACAGAAAATATTCTGTTTAGGAAGGTGTGATTGCAACTGTATAGAAAAATCAGTAACTCATGAAGAAAAGATTGTCAGTTTTAACAATTCCCAAAACCTTATTTCTATAAAAGTCTCTTGCTTTCGTGGTTGCTTCAATAGGAGTATTTAAAAAAAAAAAATCTTACTAGTGGAATGGGGTGAAAAATAAATTTCAAATAAAGCAGATAGCTAATCACAACTACTTTATAATAATCGGAAATAGATTTGAAAAATGTTTTTCCATGTTACCTTGTAAGCTCTCACATTAACGTGACTTTTCAGTTGAAACTGGAGCAGCATAAGCAGGCAAAGTGCATTTCTGCTTTTAATCCTTTAACATTAGATTTACAATTTAGTAATAGCCAAAGCAATGCTTTTACAATGCATGTACCAAAGACAGTAGCAGGTAACCCAAAGGTGTAATCGAAATTAACCAACACGTGATGAATTTTAAATATGAAAGGTTTTGAAAAACTGCTCTAGGCTTATCTGTACTTCAATAATTATTCATGGGAGATGTGCGCTTTATATTATCTGTGAGAGGATAATCTTCAAACAAATTAAAAAAAGCAAAATCTGTCAAATAAATTAACAGTTATGAATAATTTGTTCAGGTCTAATTTTACCTTACTAATTTAACTTTGTTAAAAACATGCAAGTATTTTCAATTTAAAAAAGTGAATAGAACTTATAATAATAATTTATCTGATCTAAATAAATCAGATCAAGTATGATGTAGGAAAATATCTTTTAACAAGACCCATTAAAATATCAGAAGCATATCTCTGTTTTAAACTATGTTTTGATCCATTGTGTAAATTCACATTCAGTAGACATGTTGTACATATTTTGCTAGGCCCTTAGCAAAGTAGTTAGACTTTTTTTTTAAGTTGTGAAAGCGTTCTTAACATAGAAGTTGTCTGCTTTGATCAAAGAGTTTTAAAATTAGATATTTATGTCTAAACTGGTTTATTTTTATGGGCACTGAAAGGTATTGTGCATTTCTTATAGATAACCTATCACCTCCTAAAAGAGGTATCTAAGACAGGAGAGCAGGCGTTATTATTTCCGTCTGTTCTCATCCAGTATGGCAGGGTTTTTGTAGAAAAAAAAATAGCATAAATTCACTGAAAGAAGTTTTGAAGGAATGTTATAAAAGTCATTTACATTCAAAACATTTGAGTGTATCTTATTTTAATTTTTAACAGCAAGAAGTGCTTTGTATATTCATCTTGTAATTCACCAGATGCAGAGAGTAGCTAAATTCGAAGACAAATTAAGTTAACCTGCATCTTGTATGAATTCGATCAAATTCTGAGTTTCCATTGAACAAAACAAGGCTGGGTGCAAATGTTACAGGAAAGGAAACTGAAAACAGTGTTTGCATGGATGCTGCAAGCCAAAGCCAATAAATGTTTAACGACTTTGCTAAAGAATTTTTTGTCTAATAATTTCTCCAGAAGGTGACTTGGTTTGAAAGGTATTCATCCCCCTCCTAAATATTTTGTATGGATTCAAGTCCAAAAAGCACCTGCTATCCACCATGAAGAATATTATATATCTCCTCCTTTAGCAGGTTGTTTCAGACCGTGCCTCAGGAGAGTTTTTATATGAGATCAATAATATTTTTGAACTTCTGAGTGATTAAGAAATGTGTCTGAATTGCTCTCAGGGACAGATAAATATAACCTTTATGGGAATAAAGAGATGAATATAATAGAGATGAAATGAAACATAACATCTAGAAAAAAGCAGTGTCAAGGCTGATATGTCTATATTTCATCTTCCAGACATTTTGGTTTATTGGAACACAATTGTGTGCTGCATTCACCTCAACCCCCAGAACATACAGACTCACACACACTACACTTTTTTATTCCTTTCTTAAGTAAAGAGGAAAATAATTTCAGACACATCACCAGTAGAGCAGATAAACAGAATATGAGGAATGCAGGCTGCCATACTCACAGACTCACTGCCATCTGTATAAATCCAGCCTCCTCTACCTAGATCAATCTAAGCAACTTTCTTGAAAACAAATTTAGCAGCTTTAGGGTTTGAAATGAGCAAAGTAGCAATATTTTTGTGCATGATTTAAGGGAATTTCTTCTCCACTCCTAAGATGCCTTGTTCTTAGATTAATGGATAGATGTGAATTAGAGTTGATTGAAAACAGGAACAAATGAAATGTGGTCAGGAAATGTTAACACTGAATACATCACTGATCAAAGGGCTTTGCCCATGCCAGGTGTTGGTGGCAATGGTGAGTGATGTTAATAGCAAATACATTGAAGAAGGACATGATTCAAATTGCCCAGGAGAAAAATGAGACAGGGAGCACCACATTGTACATGGAAGTTAGGGAATGATGGCAAATAGATGAGGAACAGGATCTGCTGTGCCCTCCGCACTGCACTTAAAGAGATGTGAACATGGAGTGGCTTCCAGACAATATATTTCCTTTCTGTGGTCTCCAGGACATTCAAATATTCTTGTAAAAGTGGTGTGTTAAAAGCACACTGATAAGCCTGGCCTATCCCAGAAGGCTGACAGCTTTTGCACAGTCACTATCTGAAACAAATAATTCATTTGATTTTGAAGTGACTTAATGGACACAACCCAGAGAAACTATTTGAACTACATTTGGAGTAAAGACATGGTGTCTAAACAGTTTCTCCTTGAAAATAATATGGAGTAGAGTTTATATATCTGGGAAGTCTAAATAAATTCATGTTACTTTGTGATCAAAGTATGCTATGAATGCTGAATGCCAATAATTTAGGGGAGTCAGCACAGTGTGATCCACCCTCATTAGTGTGCCTCACTGCAGAAACCCACAGGGCAGGGTATTAGAATTCACTTGTCTGGATTATTCCACTCTGGCTCATGATACTCCCACAACCAGAGCCCAAATTAAGAAAGTAGTGAATAAGTATTCAAAAAGTAAATTTTAAAAACAAAGAAAAATTATATTTTTAAATAAATTGCATAGCAGAAAAATGGTTTCAGATCTTGTTGTTGTAAAACTAGAGGGACACTAAATAATTTTCTAAGTTTTTTCCAAATTTTTACAAAAATCTACTTTTTCAATTTGCCACATAGATTAGGTTACTAAAGACACAAAAAAAGATAATCTGCAGTGCCGATTTCAGTTCTGCCTAATGCTTTGCTGACTAAATCCTGTTTAATTCTAAATTAAATGAGAAGCCACAGTAAATCCAGTCCAATATTCCTGTCTTCTCCCCTACAGATACAATTACATGCCCCTTTAAGAGCTCACTCTATCCATTGCCAAAATGGGAAGTATTTAGGGGAGTGGGAAAGTGGAAGACTTCTTATACAATCACAGCATGTGGTAGAAAAAGCTTAGTGGCTTAGAAGAAAATCAGAAAATTTACTGGAGGTGGTTATGCAATTCCACCCGCATATAATCTAAATGATTCATGTGCCTGCTAGGCCTTATAAAACAATCTCTTCAGCCATATCCTTTACTCAGAATTCACTTAGGAGTCCTGTTGGATTGGGGCAACATCTTCAACTAGCGCAGCAGCAGATTTCTTGTGAAAGAAATAAAATAACTTCTGGTACAGAGAGTCTCTTTCTTGGGAAATTGAAGTAAAAGTAATTCTGCAGTACCAAGTGTTAGGATAAGTGGTTTAGAGGTCTATGTAAATGTGGTCACAAAGGTTCTGAATGTGCAAAATGCTCAATCAGGAGAAATTAGTATAGTGGCTAGATTTCTATGCTGATTTCCCCCCTATTTTCCTCCTTAACTGATTTACCTCTGTTTGGTCTGCAACACAAATTTGAATATTCTGTGCCCTTGAATAGGGAACTGACATTCAATACATAGAACAGATTGTCATACTTAAGTAATAATGGCAAAACTGAACAAAACCCTGGGCTATAAAAAGGGATTTGCCTGGTACACTTTCTGAAAGTGGTGCAAACTGGAGTGAATAGGAAATTGAGGCTTTCTTGCCTAATCTAGAATTTATATTTTGTACTGATGCACTCTACAGACATTCAATATCATGATTTGATGGCTAGGCACAGCAGCTGCGAGCTCTTTTTGGGAACAGGAGGCCAGGAAAGATGAGCTGTAAAATTATAATGCAAATAATTTTTTAAATGAAGAAGAAATAAAACAACTGCTATTGATTATTACACTAAATGTTAATTTGTAGTTTTAAGTCATTGCTGTCAGGGTAATGCTGTGGAAAAAATAAAAAATACCCCAGATGGATTTATTTAGTGATTTTGTCTGGCTAACAGGTATTTTAATCCATTTTTCAACCTGTACTGTGTGTGCTCTTACATGTGCACACACACAAAAAATATTTCTCAGTGGTATATTTGAGAATAATGTAAAAGAATAAACTAAGGAAGAGAAAATGTAAAAGGGATGATAATAGCATCTTTTGGATCTCCTTTTATCCCAATGTAAACAAGTCAGGGTAGAGAGTATATGAAGGAAAGGCATAGCACATAGTAAAAAATACCCAAACCAACAACAAAAACCCCACAACAAACAAAACTGAAACATTTTCAAATGTGACTAAAAAAGTTAGAAGACTGGATCCTATCTTCAGATATTACTTAAATGGTGGGGAGAGACTTGAAATAGGACTTGGGATTCAGAAATCCCACTATATTAATTTTTCTTCTGTTAGTGAAAATCTCAGCCCACTGGAGACCCAAACCGAGTGTGTTAATGAAAGCCACAAAGAAAGAGATTGCCCAGGCTCTTATGACACACGATTATTTGTCAATTTACCATGGCATAATTACACATCTGAGCCCACATTTTTTCAAGTATTTCTAAAAATGTAAATTAGATTTGTAACTCTCTTAAGACACCTGAATATTTTACTCTTTTGGACTTGTGAAAAATTCTGCCTCTTTCACCTTTCTTACCTACCCCGTGGTCACATGGTCACATCAGCCACCAGCTATTTCTCTGAAATGTAAAGATCCTGCTTAAAAAAATCCTAAAATCACATTAGAGGCAGATGCTCTTACATAAACAACAGAACTGCTGACGTAATTCCTTATTCAGATTAATAATGTTGGCATTTACATATCTCTTTAAATGTGGGACTGTGTAAATGTGTCCTTCAAAATTTATGGTTTTTCCTGTGTCAGAAGCTCACTATAAGTTGTTGTGGTTCACTTCACATTAGAACTTCTCTGAGAAAGTTTGTTGAAAAAGCTACTCGATATTTCATGTAGTTCTAGAAAAAAAAATCTATTCTCTAGTCTTTTCAAAGTCCTAAGTTATAAAGCTAATATAGATCTTGATGTAAAGAACAAGATGATGGACATTTTCTTGTTTTTTAGGATGTAGCTTAGCCTAATGGGAAACTTGCCTGTAATTTACCTATATTGACTTTTGCTTTCATCTTTTATCTTTGATACCCAGATGGATACATATTTGTTGGAAAAAAATCAGCCATCCAAAGTATCATAAAATAGAAGAAGAATCAGATAATATTTTAAATGGATGATACCCTATCTCAAAGCTAGTGCTTATTTTGGTGTGCTACAACACAATTAGAATATACATTTGCAACTTTTGAAAGAATTGACATTCATCTCCTATTGTATTATTTCTGTAATTTTGGAGAAAGAAAGATACTTTTCTGTGGGAACTCTGGGTAAATGCTGTATGTGGATAAATTATGCTATTGTAACAGTTGCTACTGGTCCAAAATATTTTTCATTTCTCCATGGAGGACGCTCCATCCTGTCACTGATTTCTTTTTTTCTGCCTATGTCTACAAATACAATACTGTTATGTTTTGAATCATATACAACTGTTCAGACACCTGCATCTGTATGCTAACCATAACAAATGTTCAGTATAAAATAAGACCAAAAAAATCCAAGGAGTATATAATTGAATCTTCATTTAATTAAAAAAAATCCTATGAAAGAGGAAGTATTTTATAATTTTATTCTTGGTATCAAATTTTTTACATTATTTTAAATGTACCAGTAAGAAGCAGGAATTTTATAACATTAAAATTGTACTCAAATAAATCATAAATATAAACCATAAATTTCTTAGCTAAGCAGACTGGTATAAGAAAGAGCTCTCTCAAATTCAGAAATCCATCCATAACTGCTGTATCTGTTAATATCCCATCGCCCAGAAAAACACAATAAAATTCATAGTTTTTCAAAAATCCAAACTAGATAAGGCCTAGAAGAGAAAAGGTATCTGAGTCAGAGTTTGGGTGCAAAGCAAACTATCCTATAAAGTTCATGGAAGAAGAAAAATTATCGTCTTCCATAACCTCTCTCTGTAGTCTTGATATAGGTTGCCACCTGTCTCAGTGCCCTTCTTCAGACTTATGGCATTGTTCAGAGCAACTGTGAATCTTCTCCATTCTTCACCTTTGCACTTAGAAGTGACAATAAATAGGGTTTTTTGGTCAGGGCAATGTCTTAAAACATACTTCAAAATCAGTTGAAAAACAGCAGATGCTACAAAAATATTGGTTTAGCGTATTTTCTCCCTGCAATTCATTTAAATAATCTGTCCTTTAGAAAATCAGATATCTAAGGTAAAAGGTCAGCAATTAGTCCAACATAAAAGCCAAAAAGTGATTTTCAATTGAGATCTCCTTCATGGTCAGAGGAAAGCCAGAAAAACGTCAAAGATGGATGGAATGGATCACCCTCTGGAGATACCTACCTCTCTCCATTAATCATGGAACAGTGCAAGTGACTAAATTAAAGTGCCTAAATGTTAGGAAATTGATGTTAGAAGAGATAAATGAAAGTCTAAATACAAACATTGTTAGGAAAAATCATGTACGTAAATTTTTCTAACTACTTTTATAGGGACCTTCGTCATCTATCCTCACTTGTCATCACATCTACTACCTCTACAATAAACTAATTATTTTAAAATACAATTTTTTAAAGTCTCTTTTTACTAACCTGTTCTAGTTCTTTTTTCCTGTCTCTAAGTGCATACTGGTGGAAATGGGAAACATGAAAATAAATAATGATGAGGTTTTTCCTTTTTATTAGTTCTGCACACTATTATTTCTTTTTTGGCTGATTGATTGGTTTATTTACTTTGAATTTTCCTCCTGTCTTGCTTTAATTCTGCTCATACAACAGACTAAAAGATTTAATTATTCTAACTCCATAACTCTAAAATCTAAAATGTCTTATACTCTGCTCAAACAGTTTTTCAAATTCCAAAGGAAAGACTGGGCCAGAATTCCATACATCAAAATAAGAGCAAGATTTCTGAGGTATCTACACTCTGTAGGTTTTTTTCCATTGTTTGTGATTAATCCACTGCACAGTCACAGCAAAATACTGTATCACAGAATGACACACAAGGCTGTTTTATTATATCATCTTAAGATGCTCCTATTACTTCCAACATAAAATAATAGTGTTTTTGTAAGAGTACCTTCCTACTAATGCAAGATCCTCGACTTCAGGGAGATGGGAATAACTTATCTGCTCTGCAGCCAATCTGTACGTTTTAGCCCATCTCATCAACTCTGGAAACAAAACTCTCATCTTGCTTTAAACGAAGCAAGGAATGCACATTTCCTTTTATTCCGCTGAAGTAATCACCAACAAATTGTTTTGTAGATAAAAGGTACATTTTTGTATCCAAGCGGCAATTGCTGTTAAGGATATGCCTTCAGTAACTTGAAAACTTATGTCATTCTTTAGCAGTTTGTCAAAGCAGATTTGAAAAAACAAAAAAATAGTGTGAGGATTATTTTAGAGGAGGCAGCACTAGATAGATACACATATACAAAAAAGGTATTCTTTTATTCAGCACTGCAACATGTCACTTGTGATGAGTCTTCACATTGTAAAAATGTATTTTTCTCTTAATTTTAACAGTTTAAAGGGAATGTTTACTCTTGTTGGCATAATACAGAATAATGCAGAAAGAAAAAATGTGCTGGAAAATATTTCCACAAATCCTGTTATTAGCAACTTGATTGAGCTATTGTTCCAATATTTTCACTAAATATGAGGTTACTGATAAGTGCACAGAATTTTACTTTAGATGTATTCAAAATTCATGCTGTTCATGGCCTTAAATATTGAAGAAAAAAAGAAAGTAACTTGATATTTCCGAGATACATATTTAATGCACATTTGTTCAAACTCAAAGGTCAAAATAAAACAAATCATAGGACATGTGAAAACACACAGATCATACTTGAAAGATTTATGTGGGTTTTGAAATATAAAAGTTCTACAATAAGTAAATGCTGTAGAAGTGTTTATTACAACAAAAAAAGATGGCCTCCAGACACTGAGCCTGTGCAGCTTGTTTTCTTCAGTGTTTTGATCTTCCCTAATTCTTTCTTGTGTAAGTGATATAGCACATTTTAATGAGGTAAATGTCAACACAGTGCAGTAAGGGATCAGTCCCAAGAACCCATATCTATTTAATAAAATATAGAAATCTCTTAAAAAACCAGTGCTACTACAAATTTTATTGAGAAATATTACATTCCAGTGATTATTGTAGTAAAATATTTTTGTTCTTTTTTTTTTTGTAGAGATAATATTTTATTTTGAAAGGCAGTTTTACTTTCAAAGGTATTTAAATTTTAACCATTCAGGGATTAATGTTTCTAAATATGTATACTTAGACTTTAGGGATGGCTAGTGTTTCAGATCTTTGGTTTAAATGCTATTTAACTCTAACAAGTCAAAAGGCAACAAAATAATTCCCAGAATTTTGATTTTCTTCCTTTGGTTGAGAAAAGTCTCACTTTTATGAAAGCAACCACTAAAAAATCCACAACAACAAAATACCAAATTTAGTCTCAGAGAAAATTTTAATAGGAATAATGGTGTCCAGAAACAAGGCTGTTTTTTAAGAGGGAGCCTGTTCAATATTTGATGAAAGAGAAAATATACAACTTCGTGTGCCCAAAATAGCAGAAGTCTTTCTGAGGATACCCCACTCCTCCCTTCCTTCCTGTTCCTGTGTTTGCACAGGACTGCTGCTCTCATGGCTCTCAGCCTAACTCTCTTTCCCACCATTTGGCATGATGACTGGGATTTAAAATTGAAAAAAATAGGTAATAAACATAAATAAATAAAATTACTGTGTTCACTTTGTAAGAGATAGCAGAAACTATCATTCCTAGGTAGCTGCAGAAGCTGTTCTGGAAGTAACTATGCCATTGTTCCCAGTCATTGCTACCAAGGTTTGTTGTCCCTTCTGCTCCTACACAGTCATTTAGATCTTCAAACCCTTCTTCCAGCTTTAATGTCTTTTCATATACTTTTGTGTTGTTTTTATCTTGGGGTTTCCTCTTTACAGGCATGTCTTTGAATATGATTTTTCTTACTTTGCACTTACCTGGGAAATGGAGACGTTGCCATTAAGCACATATTTCAATACTGTGTATTTCTTTAAAATTTCTTTAATTACACTGTATATCAGCTTATTGCATGATCATGATTCTGTAAATGCATTGTGGCATTCTGCAGTGTCTCATAGAATAACTACTAGTTAATTATCCTTTTCAAAAGAAGAAATAAACCTTTTCTTAATAAGTCATCTAATAAAATGATCTGATTAAGAGTTTCTGCACACTTCCCAGTTAATCAATTAATTATTAGTAGAACATTGAGAGCTGAGAGCATTAGGAACATCAAGGTCTCTTCATCAGGCCTTGGGTATAAGCTGCCCACTGAGTGGTAAGTTTATGTTCTGTTACTGCTTTTTGAGAAAGAGAGTTTCCAATCAAAATTCTCTTCTGTTTTTACTCTGTTAATGTGTTAGCCCTACTAGCATATTTTCATTTCTTTATTAAGCAGTTAAGAGCATTTTCATCCATATATGTAAAGTAAGCAGTGAAAATTAAAGAAATTTTAATATGAAATTTCAGGGATTGAATTCATATCACTATAAAAATAACAGAGGTGTTCCCATCCATAATGTTCTTTTTACAAAAATTTATAGAGCACTCCAGCTCAGAAACAAGTAACGCATGTCACTGATTTAGGAAAGTTAAAATTATCTTTTCAAATTAATAGTTCATAAATGTTACAAGCTTTTTAAACGAGTTGTGTCCTTGGGTCATCATAGTTGTTTGCATCAGCGTTACAGTAGAATGAAGAAGGGAAGTTAGAGCAACTGTTTTTCTGAGAAATGGTTTTGTGTGGGAAATTCCTACAGCAATGTAGAGCTGTCAGGATAGCTTTCCAGTACATAATTTCCAGGACCATTACTGAAGAAGTAGTTCTCAGGCAGAAAATGTTATTGCCTTACTGCTACATCCTCAGGAGGTATCAAATAAGTGCCTTAAGTGTTGGGACATGCACACATATTAGAAACTAGGATTGCAATTTCTCTGAATTATGCTCAAATCATCCTTCCTTAATCACTTAAGAATGGTGAAATGCAAACACGGGTATAGCAGAGCTCCACAAAATGAGCATACTTCAGTTGCAGCTAAAGATCTGGGACCAGATCCAAAAAGTATTAGGCGTCAAGGAATTCAATGGGAGTTAGATACTTAAGTATCTTTGTGCTTCTCTTCTAAAGTTCAAAATGTTTCATCCCTTGCATTTTACTCCGTGGTGTTTCTAACTCTCCCTTTATATAACAGAATAATATTTTTCTTAAGTTAAATTTATAATTACTTAGTGAACCTAATAACTGTTGCGCTTCTATAGCAAACAGCAATTTTTTCTTAACTCTCTGTCATGCCTTTTTTCTATATTCTTCGTTTTTGTTGTTGTTGTTGTTGTTGTTGTTCCTTTTCCTTATGATCTTTACTATGTATCAAACACAGTCATGGAATACGTAACATTTTTTCAAGTTTTGATAGTTATGACTTAATGTCATCGTTGCTGAGAATTAGAATTCTGTCAAATTAACAGATTTCTGCTTTGAATCTCCTTGATGTCTGCAACTAAAACTAGCATTCAGACATGCAAGTAATTTTCTTGCTTCAAGGCAAGACCAGATCTAATTAACTCTACACTGAAGTACAAGAAATATTCTCTGAGGTGAGATGAAGTATAAAGCATGAAAGAAAAAAGACTAGATGTGAAAATTTTTCAGAACATCTTACTTTGGGTTAAGAAAACATATAGGTAAAGTATTCAATTTTTGTAATTTTTCACTGAGCTTCCCACTATACGAAATAGAAAAAAAATTGTTTGAATATCATGCAGCATAGGAACTGAAATTCAGTTGTACTGGGAATAAGGCATTGTCATGGATGGAGTGGGAGCTTCAAACAAGTTTATTAGAGAAGCTCTCCTGCTGACTCACGATGTACAGAAAAGACCCTACTGCTTTCTAAATTCCTCCTCAGAGAGGAATTTTGGCGAAGCTGAATCCATTGGTTGCACCTTTGTATGACTTTGTCCTGCATGATTAAGGATGGAGAACCAGATATATTTACATAAATGTGAATGACTTATAATGATAAATGATTAGACAAAAAGATCTTAATCAGAGTTATTTATGATGCTGTAGAGAAGCTAAACCTGCTAGTATAGTATAGTATAGTATAGTATAGTATAGTATAGTATAGTATAGTATAGTATAGAGTACTGTATCAAAGCAATTATACCAAAGCCAGCAACAAAATCCCACAATAATTAAGTACAGGTTGATGTTACTCACTCATACCAATGACCATGAGCAACTCTCAGCCTTGAGGTGTAACTCGAGGAGTGTCCCCATGCAAGGGAGGAATTCCCACAGACACACACCAGGAAAGGATATGTTTGAAGAACCTGCTGTTTGAAGGTGGATCTGGGCTTTTATACTATAAAGTGATTGATTGTCAGATATATGTCTCCAGACCAGTTGTGTCAGCTTAGTATTTTTAGGTAAGGATACTTTATCATATCTGCTACACATTCACCTCACAGTTGGGGTGATTAACTTTGGGGTTGATGATTCAGCCTGGTTTTAGCATAATTCAACATCAAAAGCAGCATGACATCACGTCTTGGTTCACCCCTGAGAGCTTTGAAAATAGGGCATTGTTTAAGTTGTTTTACTGCATTCCAGGCAGAACATCCTTCTACAGGAATGGACTCATATGATAAAACATTTAAATTAATTTCTTCACAATTTAAACATTTATAAAGTATTTAACATATAATGAACATTCATTATAATAGAGTTAAGGCAAAATATTTAAGCATTAAACCGAGCTCTCCTTTTATCATTTTAACCTGCTTCTTGCTCTATTCCACTGATTAATACAACCACAGGAAAAATAAAATAAAGTAGATTCACACAGGGTATCTAACATATAAATTAGTGATGTCTACTGCCATGGGGCCAATTAATCACTTTCATTTCTTCCTTAGATATTGTGTAGAGGAACAGCATTGTTTTGTTGTTGCAGTGTGAATATATCATAAAAATGTCTATAAAATCCACAGTGAGTTAGAAGTTACTACTAAATATAAATTGATATACAGTAGAGAAGTTGATTTATAGCTGTTCTCATGCACTGTATCTGCCAGTAATTTGGCTGTATTTTTTTCAGGACATTTTAAACACTATATAGAAAAATACTTTTTTTGTAGTGCATATGTATTGTTTGTTTGTTTGAAGAAAAATCACATTTCATTGTATGTTTCATTCTTTTTTGTATTTTCTTGTCAAAATGAAGTTTAGGAACTCTTTAGTATTCTTTCACATAAGGGTCATATACTCCAGCAAAATACTTCATCACTCAAGGCTATTACATGTTTAACACAGCACCTTCACAGTCCTCTGAGAAGAAAGTGTTTATATCCAAAGAAGTTTAAATGACCTAAATATCGCTGTTTCAGTTGTAAACAGATAATCTAGAATAATGACCTTTCAAGGCCTGTATTTCCAGGGCTAACATAATAGGTTAGTTTAAAACCCATTGACATGGGTAGATGAAGTTGTTCAGTTCATTGTTCTTCAATGTTAAGCAAAAGCCATGGCCCAGCAAAGTGTGAATTTACTGATGATGTTGGGAAAAAAATAAAAAGTTTCAAGTACTTTTAAAATCATGAAAAGGGCGGTCAGACAACTACAGACATTTGTTTCCAACAATGTTGAATGAGAAAAATAATAATTTCCCTTGATTTTTTTTTTGGTAGGAATTTTGTCCCCTTGAGAAAGCACAGGCAAGGAAGAAACAAGAAGCAGAGGGCAGAAGGTAAAGTGATGTAGTAAATCTACCTTGCTATTTTCCCTTTCCTACTTGATGCACAGTATTTCCTGAACTGGTCAGAGTAAATAAGTTTGTGGGAGACATAAAGGATTGTGAGAATAGACAGGAACAAACAGTAGTTTGCCCAATTTCCGCCCACCTAAGTTCTTTTTAAGAAATTTCAGCAGCAGAATAATTTTGCATTAATTTTTATTTATTTCTAAACCTTGCCATTATATTTTCTCTGAGTTTTTAAATAAAAAATAATCTGTATTTGCTGTGAAAATAATGACTAAGAGCTGAAAAGTAACATATTTGAGAAGAGTGTTTTTGGAAGCTCTTCATGCTTTCAGTATGTACCTTAAAAGGGATGGTTGGTACCTAAAATGGAAAGTTAATACTGAACTACAGAATTAAGGAAAACAATTTGAAGGACTTTTATGCAGAACTAGTTGATAGTTCCTTTAAATACAAGATAATGTTACATGACTTGTAGAAAAAAAGGGTTGAGTCAACTATCTGTGACAAAAAAGGCTGATAAATTTTGCCTTGGAGTGAGCAACTGTATAATATTTCCTTGATAAATCACAATATTGCAATAGTCATTGAGCTTTGCATATAAGCAGAAATAGTTTTGCTTTTGCTAAAGTGAATGAAAAATATTTGAATGCAGATCTTGCAGATCATTTCCACTGAGTTGTTAGAGGTCACCTTCAGAGTTATTTTTGAATAGCCTTAGGTCATAATGAAATAAACCAGTCTTTGTTTGTCATGATTCTCTTCAATTCTCTTTTTTTCTTTTTTGAGAAGAGGCAGCACCTGAGATCACCCAGAAGCCTTTATTGGCCATGATAAAGGCCATATGTTAAAGCTGCACAAATGCTTTCCAGCTTTTAGCATTTGGTTCCTTGGCATATCCCCAAGGAAACTGTAGCAGCTCTGGAATTGCCTGCAAAACTGTCCTATGATTTCTCTGTGAGGTAGCTGGATGCGCTATTTTCTTGTCTCTCTGAAAACAAGTTTCTTTTCATTTACTTGATCCTCATGAAAATGTAAACATTTACAGTGGCATTCATTTTATAGTCTTTAGAGTGATTTCTTTATTTTCCCAAATAAAAGGACAATAGTTTCTTTATTTGGTGTAATGGATGAAGAGAGGTCAGTGAGAGAGTGGCTACATTACTTCACATTAAAATTTTCATTATATAGAGTTTTTCTTTCCCCATGTTTATAAGAAATTTATTTTCTTCTAAGTCCATGGTTTTAAAACTTTCAGACATAATTTTCCTTTTCAATGAGTGTTGAAGTAGTAGGTATTACTGCAAATGATTAAAAGAAACTGATGAAAAATGAGGAAGTAGTTCAGGAAAAGAATTGGGAGAGAATGAACAAATATATTCTTAATATGTGAACAAACTGTAGAAAAAACCACCATGATAAAAATTCCTTTCTATTTGTATATTTGTTTTTGTCAGTCTTTGGTTTCACGTTTCATCTATTGGAATCATTATACCACATTTTAATGAAATTTTTATAGAAAGATATGGCAATAATTCCATCAGAAAGATTATCTCATCTTCTTCAGACAGTATCAGCATGTACTACAAAATTTTTCTTTAAGCACAAATTCTTTTGTCATATTAATTCTTACTGAATCATTCCTCTTCAAAAAAAAATTGCTTGATCTACAGTAATCAATCTTCATTTTACAGAAAATCAAGTAGAAAGGAATGAGAGCAAGTTACTATCATGTAAGTCCTTCCAGAATAATTAAAATGAGAAAAAAAAGTCATTACAACGAAGAATTGATCTTGACCCTCCCCTAAAGTTCAGGAAATTGTGAAGGATATTTTACTCCTGTCATGCTTCTAAAAAAGTATAAATAATTATGAATTCAGGAATGATACTTATTCCTTTGCTTATACCTTAATTCTCTCAGGCCTGAGGTAAAAGTGAAAATATTGTAATATAAAAAGACATACGATTCCTTTAGCATTTTGAAAGATCAGCAATTAGAAAATGCAGGGCATTTTTTCAGTAAATATTATTTCCTTTAGGTTGTGCGTAGTTCTCAGCTATGTGTGCTCTCCTTGCAAGCAGCAGCTGCCAGCTGATACCAGTTTGCAAGGAGAGAACACATAACAAGCACATTTCGTGTAGGCAAATGCAACGTGGTCTCTCTCTGTGCTCCACTGGTCAGTGACACAAAGTTACATAACACAACCAAGATAAAACAAGATCCTGCTCAGTCGTCTGTCTGGAAAAAAGGTTTAACCAGAGCAAAGTGCGAGGGCTGCACTTTGTATATTCATCTGTCTGTGTTTTCCTTTTGTATAGACTATCTCTCTCTAAAGATTTGATTTCTGAGAAATCAAATACACAATATCTTCAGTATGAAAAATGTAAAACATTTACTGGGCTTTTAATAAAATATTTAAAGTAAGTGTATTCATTCCTTAGCAAATGAAGCCAGTTTGTCTTCAGTGACCACAGAGTAACTGGATGGGAAGTGTGGTGGTTACTGTCACTGAGTTTTGAGATTTCCCTACATAAAATAATTCTGAACTGAATTTTAGACGCACGTGCAGGCAATCTAATGACTTTAATTTCTATGTCAAGTATTGGATATTTAGTGTAAAAAATTACGTTTAAATGTATCACCTAGGTTCAGCAATCAAATTTAGAATATTAAAACTGTCTTAGATAAGTAAAGACCATGATCTCAACACCTCCAATTTCAATTTTTGACTTCCAGTTTCAATTTTCTAATGAGGACTTCCATTTTCTCTTTTAAAATTTTTTACAAAGGAAGATTATTAAGTGTTCCATCCTGGAAACACCACATATTTATGGAAGAACTGTATTAATTAATGTGTGTATGAAATTTTTTATGTGGATACTGTATTCTTTTTCAGTGTTACTCAAGCAGTATTTATCTGAGGCAAAGCCTTTGATAAGTGACAGTTTACTCCTTTGTTTACAAAGAACTCTCAAACGTTTCTCATGATTGATGTAGTAGGGAAAGAATTTGCATAGTGAATGGTAAATTCACTTTAAAATGCCAATTTTTTGCATAAAATATCACTTCGAATTAGCTGAGACTAAGAAAAAAATATAAAATTTTATTCGAAATTAAAGAATTAGGATAATGCCAAAATATGGATACATATTGAGAAGCAAGAAATGGGAAAAATGTCTCAAGACAGCAATGTTAACTTTCTTGTTAATCTGTGCCAGTGGATTCACTAGGATGTGTTTCTCTTATAGTCTTTTGTGATTGCTACCATCATTAATGTTTAAAAGTGAAAAGTTATTTTGAACTGAAAAATGAAATTTAAGATAACAAAACTATTTTTAAGCTAGTATCCTGTAAAAAAATTTTTACTGGAATTAATATTTTTGTAAGAAAGTTGCAGAACTAACAAAATTCTTCAAATAGTTTTGGTGATTTCTTTAAGCAACCTTGTTAAGTTATATCTCTGGAATACAAGAAAAGTGATATTGTGTAATTATCTGTCAAGTAATAGTCTAGAAACTACATTTCCAAAGAGGGAAAGATTGTAAGGGTAATTAGTTATTTAAAATTTAACCATTATAAATTTGTCCTGAGCATACATTTGTGAGTCCATATTGTGATGAAGAAAAAGTTTTAACTGTCGGTGGAGATTTTTTTCCCAAAGTGTTCAGAGAGGATATTTACAACATGTACACAGAAAAAAACCCAATTCCAAAGAACTTTTCTGCTAAGTTTGAAAGAATTCATCCCATTTAATCTTAGATTTCCATACGTAACTCCAGATTTGAACCAACACATTCTGAATTTAATTTTCAGTCAAGAGAAGAGTAAGCACTTTGGATGACATCTATTGTAAGACGAGGTTGCTCACACTCTAGAGGTTTCTGGTTGTCCTTACTAAATATAAAGGGTGACCAGAGAACTAGCATACACAGAGATGTCTCAGATGTCTATATGGAATTGGATCAACCATCTCTATTTATTATTTAGATATATTTATGTAAATCCTAAAGAGGTAATCTATAAGGACCAAAAATATTCATAGGTAAGTGAGTAGAGCCTTCACAGAGAGATCACATAGTACATCTTGTTTCCCTGATGTGTTTCTGGTTTGATCTTATCCTGTTTTCGTAAGATCCAACTTTTATTTGATCACTGGCGTAAGAACAATACATCTGCTAGTCAAGCCAACAGGAGAAGCTCTTTACACACATTTTTTACAAGAAAACAGAAATTATGTCCATTAAACAATATGGTTTAAAATTTCTACAAGAATTTTTCTTGCCTGATATAGAAAAGATAATTTCAGCAAGAAAGGAAATGCTAAAGACACAGATGATTTTGATAATAATGACATGCATTACCATGCTCAAAATGTAAAGAGTATTAATGAAAACCATTCTAATTACAAAACACTGGTATTCAATCAGAGATGTTGATAGTCAGTCTAAGTGCCATCAAGGCTCCCACTAGAGTCTCCTTTGGCAAAGCCCTGGCATTGGTTAACCATGTTTCAGTGCCATGGGAAGATGTGCTGCTTTTGTATTCATGACATTAAAAAGAATAAAAAAGGATTTAGAAAATGGAAATTAATGTTATTCTGCAGTAAATTTAAAACACTTCAAGAATATAAAATCTGGATCAGTTAATCAGACTTTACAAAAGAAGAAAATTTATTGCTGTTAAAAACAGCACTTTACTCTGCCAGCATTTATTCTTGGGTACTTTGAGTTTCCAAAGGCATATTTTGCTGTTTGAAAGGAACTGGTCAACAATTCATATGAGCGAAGAACTGAAAATTCTTAATCTAGAATTCATAATGCATTTCAGGTCAATGCACTGAGAAGGGCAATTCTTTCAGCTTTGTTTGCTACACTACATAATTCATGGAGTAATTCACCTTGTGTATAAGAAAAAGACAAAAAGCTAGAAGTAGAGGCGTAGGTAGTCTGTAGCTCTGATCATTATAAAAGATTAGTGGTGGAAACATCGAAACAGTGCTGTAAATAAAAAATACGTAAATACAAAAAATTTTAAAATATATGCCGAAGTAACATTCAGTTTCTATGGGAAAAACCATGCCTCTCAATGAGTTGTATTGATGAAGTCAAACCTGGTTTGGAGGTAGATAATACACTAACTGACACAAAAAACAGAATTTATGTCCTAGAGAGTTTGCTGACATAAACAAAATCAAATGCCATACTCAGGCAGACACTGAACCTTATTTGTATATGTTTTGTTCTTCTCTCCAGCTTCTTCAAAATCTGCACAGAAAAGAAGTTGTGGAGAAAAAACCAAAACACTCAACCAATTAAAAAAGTCAAAACAAAAACCCACCTGAAACTTATCCAATGCCCCAAACAGCCCTTAAATAAAAATCTGTTGTGGGAGTCCAGGTTTGAAGGCTGATAAGACCAATGAAGTCAAGTCTTTTTATAAATTCCAGGAAAAGAAAGGTATTCTGCCAGTATTTTTAGTTTTTTCTTTGTTAGATTATTTATTTGACTTAATTCCTTTCAAGTGTAATTCAGAACCTGCTTTGGTGTTTTGAGTGCACATAATTAATTTTGTTGCACAACCATTTCCCTAGATGTGATCACTTTATTAAACTCTAATGAAACTTTTATTAAACTTGAGATGCCTGAAATCATGTAAACAGTTTATCATTAGCATTTTGCAGTCTTATATTATTGAAATTCACACTTTCACACCTTCATTGCATGGTTGAAGTGCTACATCTTTGATAAGAATGTGGAAAAACCTTTCATAGTCAAAGCAGGTTATAGAATGGCAATTGAATGGAAAGGTGAGAAAAAAACCCCCAAAATCAAAACCAATCACAACATGGCAAATCAAATCAGTTTGCTATCCATACTCAGCAAAGATTGCTTCCTTTGCATAATACTGATTTCAGCAGTTCATGTGTGATTTTAAATTTGCTCCTTAGTTCTCCTAAGACTTCAATCGCAGATGAACACGATCTTCCACATGCAAGTGTACAATTACTTGCAACTTCTGGGACTTTGAAAAAAGAATAGTTAATAATAGCCTCTTTTGAGAGCAGTTTTTGAAATTGCAAAAGCATTCCATTATCCATTGCTCAAGTTGCCATACTGTATAAAAGCACATGGAGAGAAGGAAGAAGAGAAAAGGAAGTTAGTGAAAGAAATAACACAGTGTTCTCTAAAACTGAGTATCAAGGTTCTGGAATAAATGGAGTACCAGAAAGGTGTCTGGAAAAAACTGATTTTATTGACTTACAGATTAAATATGGCTTTAAATTATCTGTGTATTCAGCAGATAAATAATGGTTTGACTTATTTCAAAATAATATTCTGAGTGGATTATATAGACAGAAACAATTATTAAAATATAAAAACATATTAAAATAAAACACAATTTCATACATAATAGTCACCTATTATACATGCAAACTCTTTCAGTGCATTTAGTTTATCTTCAAAATAAATATAACAGCTAAAAAATTCTGACCATAGTGTACTATTGATACAGTACCATTATAGTTTAATAAAATTGATTTAAAGGTGGGTTTATAAAGTTATAGGAGTACAGACTCTTTAAGATGATAAGAAGAAAGTTCTACTAACTGTGCTTTTGTGTTTGCTCTAGTCTAGTGATTCTGTGCTCTTGTGAGAGATTGATCCAGAATTGTGTTTCAGATAGAAAACTGGTGTTGCTGTATCCAGTGACATGCCACACAAGAAAATCCAATTGTTTACAAATACATTTTCAAGCCATTATCGCACAGAGTACAATTTGCTGTCATTTACCAAAAGCCTTAGGGCAGTCTGTTGTTTCTGACAAGAAATTTATGATGAGAGATTTTGCCAAGAAACTGCCTAGGAATGAACGTAAGAGTAAATTAGTATGCAGTGTAATAGCAAAGGAGAAATAATGTAAAGCTTCTTGTCACTCAGGAGCAGAATCTACCACCCAACAGAAGAGATTCACTGAGGTACTGGACACAAAATACCAAGCATAAGATTTGTTCTTGTCAGCTCAGCTATCAGAAGTGACAAAAATATGTTATGTAAAATGCTCTGCAAATGAAAAGACACAAAAGGTAATAAGAAAAGGGAACAAAAAAAAAAAAAAGAAGGAAACTGTTTTCATATGGCTGAAACAGGGGAAGGGACTCATCGTGTCTGAATCATTTGCAGAATACTTTATAATAAAAGATATAATATATGTTCTGAACAACTGAAGAGCTATGATGATGTTCCCTCCTATTTTCACAGTGTATTCTCTGTAGGGACTGCCAGAATGATTTTAGGTAAATATTCTGATTTTCTGAGAGAGTTTGCAAAAATAAATCCAGATTTTTTTTGCAGATGGTTTTGGATATATAGAGTGAAGGACCTACATCAGCAGAGTAGAGGTCTGATCTTAATTGACATCTGTTTTTGATTAAATATTTCTGCTTTCTATTATTATGTGATATGTATTACCTGTTATCTATCTATAATTATTATTATCTGCTTGTGATCTTGTTTGATTTACTTGTTTGCTATTTCAAAGTACACAAATAGAATAACCCAGAATTCAACCTTTGTTTTTTTCCCCTCGAAATATTTTAAGACATTCTAGAGAAATCTAGGAAACAACCACATATAAACTGTTAGAGCTGCATTCACTTTCATATAGTAGTAATATGAACCAAAAACTTCATGACTCTGTAGGTATATTTTAATTTAATCCTGAGATTTAATTGGCCTATTCAGACAGACAAACATGTAGAACTTGCATGTAGTATTTGTTAATTGCAACAAGTTGAATTTTGCCTTCATTTCACAGGCTGGAAGGAGACACCTTTTGCTTTGCTAAAACTGAGTTTCTGTGGGAAAGTGTCTTGGTTTGAGACAAATTAGGAGGAAACATCTGAAATGAATGTATCCTCTAATAGAAGGCAGGTTTCAGCAGCCCCTCTCCCACCAGGCTTGGAAAGAAATTTCTTGGAGGAAAGTGAAAAAGAAGCTGTTTATTTAACAAGCAGGGCGCACACAGGCACAAAATGAATAATGTTAGATAATAAAACCTCTCGTTATAGAGAAGACTTGGTAGATTCCGAGTCTTTTCTCTAGGTGTGGCTCTACTCTGTCCAGAGTTGGGGTGCAGCGTGGGCCCCTCTGGGCCACGGTGTGGGGCCTCCTGGTGATGGTGTTGTGGACTGGAGTAAACAGTTCCAGGAGAAGAAGAAGAAACCACAGTCCTGGGAAAAACTTCTTGCTTCAGCTAAAGAACAAGAAGCTAGCTAAAACGCAAACAATTTTTAACCCTCTGTCTCTCTCTCCTGAGAAAAGCAGCCAAGAGCTGGCTAAAAGCAGGAAGATGTTTCCTTGGCTCTGCAGCAGTGAGAACATGGGGGAGTCTGTGTGCCCTTGAGCACAAACCACGCTGAAGGATTCGCTTGGCTTCCCCCCCTCTTCTCTGAGACCCAGATTAAAGGCACAGAAAGGCACAGGATTCATGTCTGGGCAATAAGTAGATGATAAGGGATATAGTATCATACAGTCACCCAGAACAGAAAGTCATGTTTCCTGATACTTGTTCTGAGAGTAGATATTACACAGAAAATAGAGGCAGGATTGATGTCTCACCACAGCTGGCCAAGCAAATATAGGTCCCTATATTTGATATACTGTTTTATATATCAGACTGGATTCCGTGTTTCTTGGGGGAAGAGGAGAAGTACTAAAATGTTAATAAAAAGAACCCAAATAGGAATCTTTTGACCCTATTTTGTTTTGAACACTTATTTATAAATAAGATTTTAAATTCTTTGTAGGGCTAGTTCATTACCAGTAAGCTGCATTATTTTCCCTCTTTCTTTTTTAGTATAGCATTTAGAATTGATATTGCAAGGAGGATTGAATATACCACATTATTATAGGAAAGATGCATTTAATTAAGAAGTTACATTGAATTAAAGAACAAAGCTCCAGTTTTCATTTGTGTATTCAGGGCTTAGATTTTTTATAGAATTTTTTAAATGTTTTTTCTCATAGAGTGAATTGATAATTAGCTGAAAGGTAATTTAACAAGTATCTTCTGCTTATGGGAAAATTACATCCCGGTTTGTAAACAGCATACTGAATTTCTGTCTGTTGCCTTTTTGAACAGCCCAAACAATGCTTTTAAATCAGTGTTTATCATGGAAAAGAAAAGTAAATATCTACCTCTTGCCTTACAAGGAAATACACAGGACACTTGTACTATACTACACATAGAACTACAGAATAACTACAGTAACACCACTCATTCACTGATCTTTGTGCCTTTGCCTCCTTTCCAGAAACATGTTCATAAACATCAGCAGCTGAATGTTTCTTTTTTAAGAAAAAAACCAAACAAACTGGACTCACTGATTGCACTTGAATATAAAGACCTTAAAATTACTTTACAACTATTAGAAACTTGGTATACCTAAACCTGTTTTCTTTGAAAATTTTCACGTGAATGTTGGGATGGATGTTAGCAAGATTACTGGATTTCTGAGATACCATATATATTTTTAAAATTGTTAAGCTCCTGATGTGACCTCACTGAAGAGTTCATCTGACAGTGATTCATGATAAAAAATACAGTTACATTTGTAGGAGTGTTTTCTCCTCATTGTTTTAGTCCCTTCTTTTTACTGCTTGATTTCTCCTGTCAGGTTATGCTGGCATTGTGTATCTTCAATTTACTTCTTCATCTGCAAAGGCTGACATTAACCTAACCAACACTCCTTAATGATGTGTGATGTTCTTTTTCTGTTTGCCCTTCCCTGTACCCTAAGCCAGTTCTTACCCCTCATGTGGCCCAGTCATGGGGATTCCTTTAATATAGGATGGTTTGTGGATCTGAAAATGCAGTCCTGTATCTCCCTCTGGTCTTGGAGAGAGGTCTCTATTTTTACTTGGTTTTCCTACTTGTTAGATACATGAGAAGCAAAAAATGGAAATCTCAGTCAGATCACAAGTCTCTGAAAAAATCCTGTTTGTTCTGTCTTATTGTTTGTGGTCATAAAAAATTTCCTCTCAAAGACCAACTTCACCTTGTTACAACCTCCTTTCAGGTAGTGGTAGAGAGTGACAATGTCTCCCCTGAGCCTCCTTTTCTCCAGGCTAAGCAACCTCAACTGCAACGTCCCTCAGCTGCTCTTTACAAGATTTGTGCTCCAGCCCCTCCAACAGCCCTATTGCCCTTCTCTGGACTCACTCCAGGACCTCAATGTCCTCCTTCTAGTGAAAGGCCAGAACTGGACAGAGCACTCAAGGTGTGACCTCACAGTGCTGAGAACAGGGGGAGAATCGCTGCTCTGGTTCTGCTGGCCACCCCAGTTCTGACAAGCAGGGATGCAATTGCCCTTCTGGGCTCTCTGCTGGCTCATACAAATGTCAGTATAAAATGATTAAAAATCAGACCAAGAAATGTTTTGAAAAACAGCTTGCTAAATACATGAAAAGTATTAATTAAACGGGAAGACTGCCAAAAATTCTGTTAGGTTAACAGAAGAGAAAATTGGAATCAGAATGTTCAAGAGAGTTGAGAAAGATAAGAATAGGAGAAATAAAAGCATTATTTGCATTGGTGTTCACTGCATAGGAGCTATGGGAGGTTGGTGTCCTGGGAATTTTCTTTTAATGAGGAAAATTAAAGAAATTTTTGCAGATTAACGTATGATTAAAAGATATTTTAGATTGAAAAGATAAGGTGAATCATAAGAAATTGTCAACTATTCTTCCACAGCCCTGAAGAAGTAAAGAAAAAAAGTCAAATTACTAATGATATAACCTGTCACTTAATCAAATTAATTTCAGTAGAACAAAATGTGGTAAAAAAATATATATACTTTTTTTTTTTTTTTTACAGAACTGGAAAAAGATAGACCAGCTTTCTATATCAGGGTAAATTAGTATAAAGCACAATAAAGAATAAAAGAAACTGAAAGATTAATAAATTTGATAGAAAATACTTTATAATAAGGAAAATTCAAGTTGGATCATATAAAAAGAACTTTTCTTTTGTTTAAATTTCCTAAATTTTTTTTGAAGGACATCATACAATGATATTGCAAACAAAAATGCTCCCATTACTGTGGAACCGCATATAAATGTTTAGTTTAGGGTAAAATGAAAAGTATTTTTAGACTGTAGGATTTTCTCTTCATTGAATGTAATTGATAATCTCACACATCTCTCATGTAGGTCTGTGAATTTCTCTTTCTTAATCATACTATAACCTGGGAATTAAAGTTTCTTGGATGAGTGCCATGAGTAGATTTAAAAAGATAACGTAAATCTAGGATAACATTTATCATTCTTCAATTACAGGCAATAAATCCCACCATACTCTTCTATGAAATTTAGGGTGTTCAATATATTTATAAATAATGTGGGTAGAGTATCATTAGTGAAGCTATGAATAACAATGGCACAAAAATATCCAGATGTTTAGAGACTGACCATAAAGAGTTAGTACAAAGATTTAATTGTAACTGAGCTCATAATATTGCTAGAGTGGGAAATAAAGTCACAGTTGAAATGGGGGAAAAAAATCAAGACACAAAGCAATCCTAAATATGTCACTTTTTGATGCACTTTAAATAGAACTACACCAGTTCAGAAGGGCTTTCTTTGACTAATTTTTGATTGTTTAATGACTAACTGAACAATGTTCTGTGGAAATCCTAGGGATTTGATCAGAAATTATTAACAATAAAATAGGGTATAAAGCAGAAAACACACCACCATATAAATCCCTAGACTATCTGGATCTTAAATGCTTTGTACAGTTCTGCTTCTTTCCACTGACATATTTGGTAGAAATAGAAAAAGGCATGGGAGAAGTGATAAAAGCCTTATCACTGCTGTGGATTAATTTATGTATTGGAGAAATTAATTAACATTCTTTACTTTGAAAAAAGGATGAATCATAGAATCAAATGGTAATGGCACAAAAATCACAGTTAATAAGAAGTGAATATACAGTGATTATTCACAATTTCTTATAGTGATTAAGAATTCATCAAAGGAAACTATTTGGTGCAGACTAATATAAAAGTAGATATATATTTAAGCTGTGGAACTCTTTGCCTTGGGATGTTGATGAATGCCAGAAGCACAACTGGACTCGGAAAGGAATTATTCATATTAGTAGAACAGAGTCCCACTGAAGGCTAAACACAGAGATAAATGTAACAGTTTGTCTGAATCATGGGTTGCTAGAAGCAAAGAAGATGATGCTGTAAGCTTATCTGTTATGCTTTCTTGCCAAATGTTCAATACTGGTCACTATCAGGGCCAGAGTATTTGACTGAGTGAACCATTGCCATGCTTCTTATTTCTTTGTCTGTTACTTGAAAGACTATGGTAATCTTAGTAGTACTCAATTTAATCATCATGTTTTGAAAATCTTAAGGCAATATTCCATGATCTGAATTTAAAGAATCTTTAGTGCTAACAAAGGATGATTCCTCTGGAATGAAGTTAATTACTTCTACTTTCAGTTGTCTGTGGTTTCTTTATTCAGAAGTTGTCTATTGTTTTAAGCTACACTCTGACAAGCTGTCTTGGCTGCTGTTGAGTTGAAAGAAAAGATTACTCTCCTCAACAAAATGACAGTTGCTCAGCCATGCCTTGCTGACAGAGGTTATTATTCTTGTAGGTATGCCGAAATGAAGAGGTTTTTTTCCATCAGATTTATCCATGTCAAGAAACCCTAATGTCTCAATGTTTAAATCAGCTCAAATCACTTTGGCATAACCAAAAAAGTCAGCATACACATATATGTGTTGGAGATCTGGAAGATCAAGACTAGGAGATACATTACCAGAATAATTTTTGTCTCTTTTCAAGCTGCAAGTAAACATCCTTATTCTGGACCATTTTGCGGAAAGGAGGCATGGAGGAAAGAAGGAAGGGAGAAAACATTGTGACACAAAATAAGTACAGCTAAATTGCAGGGTGAATTTACCTCTGTAATTGCCTCATTGAGGGCTCACTTCATATTTTGTGAAATCTCCATTTAATGGAGGTTAAAGAAAAAAAAAAATTAAATGTAATCTGTAATACAGGTCCACACAGTTTTTAGAAGCCCCTTCTAAACCAGTATAGTTAAGTGTCATAGTTTAGGAGTGGTATTCTCCAACTCAGTGCCCCCACCAAGACTCTCCCAAAATACGTGAAACTCTGCCTCGCTTTTCCTTCCCCTCCTCTTTCCCAACGGCAGGATGGAGCTGAGAATTGGAGGCACAAAAGGTGAAGATCACGGGCTGAGATGAGAATAATTTACTGCAAAGAGCAATAAGAGAAAAGGAACAGTAACAGCAACAATATTAATAACAAAAGTATACAGAAAGATAGAATGATTCACAGGCAAAAATGACAATAAACAAATACCCGATGGCTCCTGCCACCATGTTTTCAAGACCAGAAGGAGCCCCTCCTCCATGAAATAGAGTCCCTTTTCCCCTCTCCTAGGGATGATGTGAGGTGGAATAGAACTACATCAGGGTCCCAGTCATGTCTCCCTTCCGGCTACTGCAAAAATTAACCCTGTCCTGGCCAGACCAAGGACATTATGTCAGTGCAGTGTCAGTGCAGATCAGACTTTATTGAAAGGGCATTTTGAAACCATGATTTTTTTTTTTTTAAAGAAAGCATTAAGGGCATGACTAAGAAATAAAATGAATGGAGAAGAGATGATTACACAGGGCGTTATTTTTTAAACCCACTTAGGCAAAATAGGGGGGGGTAAAATGGAAAGAAAATATATGTAATGACTTAGGCAGTGCTTTTTATCACAGTAAAGAGGAATCTGTGTCACTGCCATAGAAGAAAATTATTTTTGAAAGCTAAATAAAGTAATAAAATTTAATTAATATAATAAAAGATTAATGTTGTTACTAATAAAAGATAACTTTAATTTCATAAGGAGGCCAAATATTTTTATTTTAATATAAAGCATAGACAATTACACAGTCCTATTCAGGGAAATTGATAGTTCAACATATGAGGATCTGTGAACATATAATGTAAGTTTTATTCATTATGTTTATGTCTTCTTACTCTCTTTTTCTTTATTCTTATCTAAAATTTCTTTCCTTATGGGGAAAAGGAAGATTTCCAGAGAAAGAGAGACTAATCAAAGCTTCATGAAACTACCTTTCTGTGGGGGAGACACAGAAAAAGAGGGAAGGGAAATCTAAGGATTGTGTCTTTGTAGACAGAAATACCACATGAAGGTAAAGACCACCCACATATAATTCTAAAGTACACATGACAATAATGGTCTTTACAAGTTCACCTGATGTGAATCGGTTGAAAAAGTTAATTGTCCACACATAATTCACAAGGTCAAGTATTTCTGGCAGGTGTCGTAGTGATCTGTTCAAAGTGTCGATCAGAGAAGCAGTGTGGTTCTTTTTACTGTGAACAAACCTAAACCATTTGTATCAGGCATTTAGCAATATTTGATGAGAACATCTCAGAATGAAAGACGTAGCCATACTAAAATAATTTTACCTACCTGATTAATGTCTGTATGAAATGTAGTCTGACAGCGGTCACAGGGGCCCAAGGTCTCTGTGTAAGTCCTCTGTAAGGAACTGGCTGAATGTAATACATTAAATAAAGACCATGATGATCTCTAGCTTTGAAAATAGTTATCTTAGTGCAATAAATAGTAATAAAAATCTTTCTAAAAAGCAATTTTAAAACAAGAAATATAAGTTCCAATTTTATGCTCTGTTTAGCAAGCAGCTACAGCAGCAGACATAAACAATATAATCACATTTACTACTGTATTCTACAAGAGATATAAATTAAAAATAGACTGATTAATGATTCTTGTAGGAGGTTTTTCCATCTCCAATACAACAGAAAAGTGGGGAGAATTTAAGTATTTTACTATTATTTACTGTATATTTCTTCAATATATTTCATAAACGTAAGACACTTAATCCAACTAGATCCTTAAGCACATAGAATTCTGCAGGTAAAGATTAGCATTTTAAAAGGATTTACAAACTAATATCCAGCCAATTTATATAATAAACCACATCAGGAAATCATACATATGACTAAGAGTAATGTCTTTAAAATTTCTGGGTGAAAAGGACCATTGGGGTATAACTCAAAGAAAATTTTCTATCCCAATACCAAATATTCACTTGTGAAGTAACAGATGAAATGGGAAAGCTCTCAATAATTAACTTTGAAGTCATAGAAGAAATGAGGAAAATTCCAGTTTTATGGCTGTCTTATTGAGCCAACAGCAATGTTATGAAGCCAAATTATCAGCCCAGCATTTCAGAGAATACCTGCTAGTCTTTTCTTTATAGACTAGTGTAGTCTGTCAACATATTTGTCCATAGAATAGTTACATATTCTTAACAAACTTTTGGCCAATAACTGCAAAATATTGCCTTGCCCTGGTAAAAGGAACAAAGCTTAATGAAAATTGTATTGATATAGGAAAATGGTATTCATATAGTAATTCAATTCAAACTGAAGCTTAGTAGGGAAAAAACAGCTATGGTGATATAGCATAAAGTTAAATCAGGACAAAGTATTCTAATGGTGTCACTGGAACTAATTTCAAATGCTTAACATTAATGTAAGGAATAAAACAATTTAAGACATACATTTCCAGGAATAGATATAAAAATGGGTGAAATTCCAACTATAGGTTTGCAACACCAAGTTTTCAGGAAGGACTAGAAGTATATATTCCAGTCCATGTCGTAATTTCAAAAAACAGCCATTGAAGCACTGGTAGATTGCAGCTGTTGTGGTAGATGAAGTACATTAGCAGCATGCAAAAGCAATTTTAGTTAGTTGTAAAGACACAGTTAATTTTATCAGCCCCATTTCTTTGAAGTGACTGAGCCAAAATCTCTTTTTATTTGCACCAGTACAGTTTTGACCATTTGTGCTGAGCTGAAGGCAGTTGCAGTGGCGTAGCCAGGGACATAATTTAGTTTAATATTTGTTAAATGATAATAAGAGTGTTTGGGTTTTTAAACTAATTTATTTCTGATATATGTACATGTTGAGTATAAGCATCTACTCAACAAATCTACATTGCAGAGTTTAAGTAAAAAGAAAGAACCTGTGTAGATTTTTGTTTCAGGAATGCTGAACATCCCAGGGCAGCAGTATTCTACTTCACTGTAATAAGCAGTCTCTCCACTTATTTCTGTGCCAAAGAATGGGGTAGTGAAATAGCTCTTGGTAGCTTGTTTCCAAAAGGTTTTCATTTTTTAAAGCAAACCAAAAAGTTTCAAAAGATTTCCTAGATACATTTCCGTCTTTTTCTTTCTAAAATTTTTGCCTTTTGCTGTCAATTTCTCTTCATTTTCCCTTTGATGCCTTTTCCATTGGATAATAGAGTAGATTATCTAAGTTTTTCATGTTTGAGACTGTCATTATTTATATAGTACAAAAGGTAATTCTGGGGGGTTTAGATGTTTTCAGTAAAGAATTAATAGTATGAACAGACAAAACCCCATATCTCCAGATTCATGCAAGGTTTTTATTAAATATACTTCTTAAAAATAAACATAAAAATCTGCTTTTAATTCTTTTTTCCTTTAAAAACTACATTTGAAGATTTGAAAACTTTACACTGAGCCAATATACCCAATAGTGAATTAGGAAAAAAATTAGTTTATTGTCTCTTATCAAAGAACACTTTCTTTTAACTATCTGAGGGATTTCTCTTCACTGCAGACTGCTATATCACACTGAGGTAAGAATGTGACATAGATTAGAATATAAGTAGAAACTCTCTCTTGAAACATTTAAAACAGGAGTGGATATAGAGTATAGTTAGAGTTGGAAAACTTTGTGGGAGAAGAATTTCTGCTTTGGAAGAAATATTTTCTGGATGACCTAACATGGCTCATCACTTCTAAGATTCTGCAAAACGGCAACATAAAGTTGTCCCTCGTGTAGAGTTTTTTAATGCTCACGCTAATGGTTTACTATCTAGATAGATAGTAGGTAGATAGTTTAGATCTAGAGTCAGAGTACAATTCTGAATCATTTCAGCCACCAGTACAGATAAGTACTTTAACAATAAACCCCAGAGGAATGTAGTGTTACCCATGTTAAAACACATGCAGAGGTCTTTTCTTTGAACAGCCCTATCTTTGAGGTGGTGCCAGGACAGTTTGACAGATAGGTCACCTTCACAAAGTGAAGGCACATAAAATCTGTCTTTAGACTATAAAGTTTTGAAAAACTACAGTTCTCATACGCTCATTTCTCAGGAACTCCTTGAAACCCACAGGAAATGCTGTGGCTTCCCTTCCTTGGAATGGGAGCCATTCACTTAAAAAAAACAGCAGGAGAGAAGAAAGCTGAAGATGTAGCTTTGGCACATGTCACTCTGCATCAGGGGCATCTCTTCTCAAATTCACAAATTTCCCATCTCCCAGACTCACAAATGCATTAAGCATGTGAAATAGAGTTTTTGGGGAGATAATACTGTCATTCCCCGTGACCACCTTAAGCTGACTTGGAGTATATTATTATGCCCCGTCAATGCTAAAGTAAAAGCTAGACTCTTCCAATGGTTCCAGTAAATGAACTCAAATATATACAAAGATAGAAAGACAGCATCTTAGACCACTAACATATGCAGGTTAATATATTTCTTCAGTACAAAAATTGCATAACACTGTGTTTTCTCATTCCTCCTGCCCAAATGATAACTTTACAGGAATTAGAACAAAGAGCAGTTTATCATTTTGAGTCTGTTTTTTCTAGGTGACTATGTTCGAAAGTTATGCCATCCAAAAGACATTCAGAGAATAAAATATAAGAGAAAAAAAACTTGTTTAAATATACTGAAATTGATTTACTACATATGCCAAAGAAAATAGAGTACTAAAATATTCCCTTGGGACTTGCTTTTTGACACCACAATCCCTTAGATTTCTGGGCTCACATAGGGCTTTCATGTGACATATTCTAATTAAGGTCACAGGTTTAAACAATTTTACCTGTTATCAAATCTGACATATAAATCCTCCCTCATTAATCTCATTTTTATGTATTCCAAGGTGCATATAAAACAGTATGACACATATGACCTATTATGACCTATTAAGACTACAGTTCGTCTGGCACTAATTAATAAACGCACCTTGAATTTTAAAAAATAGACATTTGAGTAGTTGTCAAAGAAGAACAGGAAGATAAAATGTACATATGCCATTCCCTAGAGCTAACAGAAGAGTTCAGTCTGATTTTAAGCTGCTTTAATGTCAAAAGGAATAACAAAATACCTGCACTGGAGTGTGTCTTTTCTTATCTTTTTATACATAAAAATACTTACCAAAGACATAGGCATAATTATTTGAATAATCCTATTGTTCTAAAAGGATTTTTTTTAACTCTGCAGCTCACTATGTTGCATGGTGTACTTAAAATATAGTACAAATTATTTGCTATCTGTACCAGTGTGAAATTTTAGAAGAAAAAAATCTCAAACCTAAAATAATTATGCATTAATACAACATAATGAGTCCAGTTTTTCTAATGAAAGAGAATAAAATGGGTGAGGATTGTCTTGATTTAGTTCTGTTGTCATTTGTTTCCCTAACATGGTACTAGAAAAAAAACATCAGAGAAAAGAGAAATCCAAACACAAAAACAACAGGCAAGCCAGTTCCAAAAAGCAGCTTAAGGACCAAGAAAATTAAGTAAGGATCTTACATGTTCAGAAGTAAAACTGAGACCCAGAACAATCTCTCCTAGTCATTGCTGACTGTAAAGAAGCCTGAGGCACCCGTGAACTCCCCTTTTTACCTCAGCATTCTCTTGGCACCTGCAATGCTGCCCTCTTCACACCTGATCAGACCTGCTCAAACCCAACCCTTTGGCTTTCCAAACTAGGCAGAAAAATATTTACATCTTTACATTGTAATCAGCTGTGCAAAGTAGAAGCCACCTGATCAAGATTGCTGTAGGTCAGCCCCCCAGGTTTCTTTTGCTTTACAGATGAAGATAACTGGCATTTCCATGGCTCAGCCCATGGCATCTTCAGATGCCACTTTTAAAATAGATGAGATACCCTAAAAATGTCTTTTCCTCTCTACTGCCATCAAAGGCACTCTGGCATGATTAGTACAGAAGCAGCTGTCTAAATCTGTTGTAGGTGATAAAAATAGCTTAAACTGTAAATGCTAACAGGCAGCAGATAATTTGGTGTGTGTGTGTGAGTACGGGTGAATGTCTGGAATTGAGCTTTTGTATTTTCAAGCAGAAACTTGCTAGCTGCAAGCAGTGTGGACTGGTCACAAATTCTGATTACACTTGAACTGAGCAAAAATGGCACAACCTGAATCCTACAATTGATAGAGACATGGGAGAGAAACACCAATTAGGAAGCTATGCATGTACACATTCTCTAATTAGGTTGGAAAGCGTAGGGTTTGGGCCTCTGGAAAGAAAGCCAGTGTTAAAAATAAGGGCTCTTGAGAACTGGTCTCAGAAAGAAGGGTCTGAAAAAGGTGGTGATTGGCCTGATTTAGGAATACAGAGGCATGCTGCTGTTACATAAATACAATCATATTTCTTTTCAAAGTATTTGTGCACATTGACAATCACACAGAATTACACAAAAACCTTATCACTTTTTGTCCCAGGCAACAGTGAAAGGACAAGAGCAAATGGTCTCAGGCTGCACCAGAGAAAGAAGAATTTCTTCATGGGTATGGTTGTTAAGCATTGGAATGGACTTCAAAGGAGGTGGTGGAGTCAACATCCCTGGAGGTATTCAAGAAACAACTGGACGTGGCCCTTAGTGCTGTGGTCTATTTGACATGGTGGTGACCAGTCAAAGGTTGGATTTGATGATTCTGTGTGATTCTGTGTGACTGGAGCAAAGATCCTGGATGTGGACCATGATCCTGGAGGTCAGAGATGAGTAGAGCTAAATGCCGGGTGATGCCCAGGGACTTGGGCTGAAACTGGTTGCTGCAAGCTGCTGTCCAGACATGACTGTCTGTCTGCCCTCCCTGGGCAGCAGGGATCTCTCTGCAGGGAAGGGAAACTGACTCCTAGTAAAAATAGCACGTTTTAGAGCAAGTGTGTGAGAAAATCAAACAGGGTAAAACCTCAGAATCCAGAATCACTGCAGGTTGTTGATTCTTCTGTCTTAGCCATAATAAAACCTTACATGTCTGAATTTGGGCAAGGTAAATTCCATTTAAATTGAAGTTATGGGAAGACATTGCCCATAATAAAAGGGGTATGAACCTCTCAAGGATGCTGAGCAACCACAGCTCAGCACTCTTAGTCTGACAGAGCTCCTTGTCAGCAAATACCAGCTCCTGTGCAATTGAGTGATGGGACACCTAGAAATTTTTCTCAAGCCCATGAAAGCTGGCATCACATAACAAAGAACACAATTTTGCTGGTGAAAGAAAACAAGTAAAGAAGCAAAACTTCATGCATAGGTGTTCAGATTAAAAGCCCCTATTCCCAGCATTAATCTGAGGGTTTATTCAAAAACTTCACAAAATATGTAAATAGTATTGTAGGAAGAGACAGAGCTCACAGATAAGATGTTACCTGGAAGCTTAACTGTAGTTCTTTTTTTTCATCAGTTTCCAAAGACCTATGGTCTGGGAGAAGAACAAGATACCTCAAATGACTGAAATAGAGTTCAAGTACTTAATTTCTCAATTATGATACTATTCCTTTTCTGTCTAACCTACTGTTTCATTCCAAACCAGCTAAAATCTTTCATCCTTCAGGTTTTTAACATTAGCATTTCCTTCACTCCTATAGTCCTGTTTATGAGCCTGTCAAGATATGCTTGTTTGCACAGTTTTAAACAGATCCATGCCTAAACCCTGTCAATGCACAATGACTATTTAGAAATTAGTTGGTCCTTGTCCATGATGTTTAATGAGCTTCACCTTGTGGGTAATCTCAGAGTCTTTTGAATACATTACAGTTCATATCAAGTGCAATGACAGTGGCCTCTGGTATCTACTTAGGAAGTTTTGGAGTAGAAGATATTGCAAGGTCCATGAGAGCATCCCCAGGGGCTCCTGGAGATTCAGCTGATAAGGCTGTGGGTCAGTCAAGAACCAGTGCAGTTGAGGGTAACCTCTTCCCAGTGGTCACCCAAGAGACGCTCCCAGGGGCCATGGGATGACCAGTGGCTGGGAAGGTGCTTTCTACTGAGGGTCCTGTCAGAGCTTCACGTCCAGCTCCTGCTGTCCTGTGCCCATGTTCCTCCTGCTCCTGCTGAGCCACAGACACATGGAGAGCAAAATCCCAGCCTGGGGCCACCATCCTACCATGCCCCATTGGGCATGGAGGTGCCCAGTGCCCTGGGACAGGGCTGGGTTTACTGTAAAGACTTTATTGTGACTCCAATATAAAACACAGCAATGAAAACACAAAATTCAGATTTAAGGTTGATTTTGCCTTATTGGTGGCTGCAAGTAATCTTAAAATTTCACACAAAATTTAAAGCTTGTAAAGCTTATTTTTTTTCTGAATCCTTTTACTTTTCATAGTTGCATTTTATTTATTTCCCTTTTAACTCCAGAGGAGTTATTTTTCATGTGCTCATTTACTTGCTTATTATTCCATACTCACTTTTTTGGTGAGTATGGCTTCTTAACTTATTACCCATAACTTTATCCAAAAGCTTCTTGGATTCAGTAAAGAATATGTTGTCCAAACCAGAAAAAGAAAGAGACTTTCCTTAAAACTCTGGAACAACTAGTTCCCATTAACTAGGGAATTCACCTCAAATAATGGATGTTCTTGTTGGAATCCTTACATTACCTCCATTAATGTTTGGTTGAATGCTCTATTCACTGAGCTGAGTCAAGTGGGTGAACAAGAACACATACAAGAAGCTAAGTGTTCTTAATAGCCAGTGGACAAAACTTTGGGGCACCTTTCCACAAATATCTTTCTCCTGAATATAGAGGAATTCTATGAAATTTAGCATCCTTTCAGTCCATCTTGTTTTCTTTGGGACTGTTTCCTTTTGTACAAATAATTAGCTATTCCCAAGGTAACACAGAGGAGCTGCTTGGAATATTTAAATCCTTCCCTTGGTGGATTGTTTATACAGAATAGAATAGCTCCAAGAGAAGTCACTGGGGGATAAAAAATATAATAAAATTCACATTGGAATTAGGAGAGTCACTGAGCATAGAAGAATCTTGGGATCTCAGCAGAGATTACGGATAAGATACATCTGGAGCTTGAACAGGATTAGTAAAAAACCAATGACAAATCTTTGTGCAAACAGTGATGGGTGGGCAGGGGACAATCATTGAGAAATGAGATCTCTGCGTTATAACACACAGCTCCATGAAAATATCTGGTGAGAAGAGGAGGCAAGAGCAGTCAAGAAAACAAATGTAATTCTCTGAATTATTATGAAAAAAATAGCAAACAAAATAGAAAACTTCATTATGACCTTTTTTTGTAGAATGTATGGTATATGCACATCTAACTATCATGTATAATTCTTCCTAGTGAAAACATTATAGCAGAACTAAAAAAGGTCTAGGGGTGTGTGGGGACTAGACCAAAAAGCAAAGGTCAGCAAGGAGTGTATGTGTTGGCTATAGTTCACCAGGGACAAACTGTCTGCACACCTAAAGAGCAGGAACACTGCAGATATGAAGCAAAGGATTGAGCAATGCAGAGGTATTGTGGTTATGCTCCATCTAAAAAATGTAGCTAAAGGGAACGAAGTCAAAGAATTATTTAGATAATAATCAAAAACTAAATTTTGCTTCATTAACTTAAGAATGCACATTGCTTTTCAGGCCCCTACCTATGCTAATGACTAAAGTCAGTCAAACTCCACCTAAATGTGAACTGACATCAAGTTTAAGATTACTTTTTCCCATCCGTCAAAGACATTAATATAAATACAGCTTATGTGGAGAGGGAAGTCAATGAAGACTCCATCATAACTTCTAGGACTGATCAACGACCTGAAACTGACTTCTCCCTTGCTGGGACACTATTGGGTAAGAACCTTATCCTATGCACACAGAATGATTATCTCAAGCTAGCTTTCATTTGTGAGAGGAACTTGTCTGTATATCACTTCATTTTTGCAGTCAGCATACTATCACTGGCAATCTCTGAACAGCCCATTGCAGTCTTCTACTGTCATTGTGTTTGTTAAAATAGAGTGTCTATCCACACACTGCTTAATGTGAGTCTTTTAGGGGCACTAGCAGCAGCTGGCAGCAGATAGCAGAGTTGACAAACCTGACAATATTCCGAACAATAGTGCAGGTGTTGTTGGTGCATGACCCTGAGCAAATTAGTTGAACCACACTCCAATACAGTGGGCTGTTCAGTGGGGTCTGTGTAACAGGGCGCTGACAGGCTGCTTGGGCACAAGGGTTTTGTCTTCCTTGGCCATGCTGATAGATTGATCCAATACAAAGGGTTCAAGGAAAGCTGCCTTTCACATAAGATGTGTGATGAAAAATTTTTAGAAGAATCAAACTGTAGAAGGAACTATTTAATAAATTATAGCTTTCCAGCCCAGATAGGAGGCAAGTGAAGGGGTTATACAAAGATATATTAGCTCATGTATGTCATAAAGTAAATGCATAGGAGATGCATAATATAAGAACTAAATAACATCCAACAAGAGAAGATGGTAGCATATAAACAATTTCTTCATTCAATGCATCTTCAGTACAGAATATTGTTGATGCTAAAAATTTACATGAGTTCAAACATGGAGTGTGTGAATCCATAGAATCAAAGAAAAACAACTGTGGAGTTCTAAAACCAGATTTCCATCTTCTTCAAAAGAGGCCTAGCCATCTCCTGACATTGAGCATTGCATGTCATTGGAAACTGCAGGAGGCAGTGTTTTAACCTGCTTGTGTTTTCATGTTCTTTTCAGTACCTCACATAAATATCTACAAATATCCACGCTGAAGTTTTGGTATTTATTCAGTTTTTGATGCTAGAAACTGAGTCTCAAAGAGAGAAGTTGAATCCTCCAAGGTAACACACTCAAGCAACATCTGAGATAGCAAAAGAAATAACTGTCTTCTGACTGTCATCTTAGTGCTTCATCTCTGATATAGAAGGAAAGCCTTGACTCTTTAAAGGATCTCTAAAACATGAGTAGATGCATAGAGTTCTTAAAAATAAATTTAAAAATCACTAACAGAATCTGTATGAAATAAAATGGGTTTTAAAAAATAATATGCCGCAGAGGGGAGAAAGTCTGACAGCAGGCATTAGGCCTCATACGGTGTCTTGGAGTGTGTGTGCACTCTGCACACAAACACTGCCACGTATTTCTCTCTGTTTGATTAGGCTCAGCTGGATGCAGCACTCTTCATCGAGGTACAATACAAAAAAATGCTCTTTTCTCTCCCTAGGAGAATAAAAGTGTCCTTTTCTTTTTTTCCCTTCTCTCTTTTCAGCAGGTTCCTAAGTGGTCTGAATAAATCCTAAGGTCTTGGATCCCTACTGTTAAGAGATATCAAGCATGCAGAATTTATCGCAGCATACTACAGTATGAGAAGATGTAGTCATAATTATTCAATAAGGTCCCCACATTTCTTCCTTTGTATACAGTGATTTTACATCACTCTGAATAGGTGAAAAGGCATTCTCATAACAAACAATGAGAAGATAATGACTAGCTATATGAATATGAAATCCTCATTTCCATAATCTGAATGAGAAATTGTCTACACCCTTTTTTAAAACAATTTCACTCTGCTGAGCACTGAAAGGTCTGCTTTCATGATGACGTAAAAGAGAATGCAATTTCCTAGAAGTATGAAGGGAAAGGAAAGAGCTTTACTCTTATTATCCTTTTCGAAGATAGAGACTTTTGCTTTTGCATGAGATACCACCAAGAAGAAAGATATTCCAAGAAGGAAAAAAAGGATGAAAGACACATCACTGTCTTCCAGAAGCATCTACTGAAATAAATCATGGAATCATAGAATCACAGAATGTTAAAAGTTGGAAGGGACCTTAAAGATCACCTAGTCCCAACCCCTCTGCCACGGGCAGGGACACATTCCACTAGACCAGTTTGTTCAGGGCCTTGTGCAACCTGGCTTTGAACATTGCCTGACATGGGGCATCCACACCTCTGGGAAACCTGTTCTAGTGTTTCACCACCCTCACAGTAAAGAATTTCTTCCTACTATCCAGCCTAAATTTCCCCTCTTTCAGTTTGTGCCCATTATTTCTTGTTCTATCACTATAGTTCCTGACAAAGAATTCCTCTCTGGCCTCCCTGTAGGACCACTTCAAATACTGGAAGGTTGCTCTTAGGTCTCCACACCAGTTTTTCTTCTCCAAGCTGAACAGCTGCAGTGCTTCAGTTCTCTTCTGGACTTGCTCCAACAGTTCCATGCCCTTGTTATTTGAGGACACCAGAAATGGATGCAGTACTCTGGGTCGGGTGTCAAAAGTGCAGGGTAGAGAGGGAGAATCACCTCCTTCAACCCACTGGCCATGCTCATGAATGAAGAAGGCTGCATTGTTCTACTGACTTAGACTCATGCTATTGTTTAATGATCGTGTTTTTGTAAAAAAATGTGCTCACTTAAAAATAGGGTGAACCACTGCAATACCACTTGTATAACGCTGCCCATTTTACAGTGTATGTGGCAATCAGTTTACAACACAAAGTGCTGACCTCTTGGCATTATCATGGCAATACCCTCAGTAAAAAGCACAGAGTTTACCTTTTTGTCCCATAATAGCACAAGGCAATCTCTGAATATCCTCACCAGTGCTACCTTATTTGCTATATTTGCTAAGGGCATAAATTCAAACACCTAATCTACTGTCTAAATGTTTTAACTCCATTACTTTTATGGTTATTTTTCAATCTGATCAGTTCTATTTTCATGGTGATAGTTCAGTTAACACATTCACATTTAGCTCTTATAGTCCCTCTGCTGGAAAGAAAATACTTTTCAATTATAATTCTAGTCTTAGTTATTTACAAGCATGCAGAGAGTGAAGCTAGGAAAATGCTATTGTGGTTTTACCAAAATTCATTTTAAGAAAAAGTTTTATTGTGTTTGGGAATATTTACAACTTGTTCACAAATATAAATTCTCACCCATTCCTCTTATTCTGCTTCCATATTTTACCAGTCAGTTTAGAAAGATGGGCAGAAATCAACATTTTCCTTTCATAAAAAACCCCAGTATTTAAAAAAAACCCAAATCCCTCCTCCCCAAAATAAACTGAAACTTGACCATGAAGATAAAATCAAAATTTCCTGAGGAAGTTAAATATACATGTTACAAAAGAGGAAAAGAAAAAATCCTACATGAAAAATGCTTATTTTACCTTTATTTTTTCATATTTCTGTAATGGAAATATCTCAATAAAAATAGTAAAAGTACTATTAAAATATAAAATTCAGATTTCTCTCATTGGAAAAAACCACCAAACTATGTTCCTGTTAGATATTTCTGCAGATAAAACTGCATTTGTTCAGTGAAAAACAGTTCTATCTAAAATATCTCAACAGGACTTGACTACATCTTCTGTAGAATTAGCAATGGAATTGCAGGAAGAGGATGCTTCATTAAGGGCTTGATCCTGTACACCACAAAGACATATAGGAGCCTCCTCTCAGGTGTGGGAGAAAACTACCCAAGTCATACAAAGGTCACAACACAGACTAAAGGGAATCTAAGCCAGAGACTATCAGAAGAGCAAAAAATTAGAACCTTACTGTTTATTTTTGCCCTCACTGATCTGAGTTAAAATGCTCATGTACTTTACTACATTCAAGAATATTTCCTCTGAAAAGGGAAAAATAATTTTACCAATTTCTACTCTCTTTCTCTTAATTTTAATTGCATTTCTCAATATGTATCTTGGTATCTCTTTCTGTACCTTGTAATTTAAACAAAAATATACAATGAATACAGGATGATTGCAGAGCTACTCATGTAATTCACTCTACTTGTGTTTTTAAAAAGTACTGGAAAAGTACACTCTGTCTTCTGCTGGTCTCCAGCTATCCCTCTGGATAAGGGCTACTGAAAGAGTCAGTGCCAAGCACGCATGAATCCCACCCTCCTTCTGTTCTGAGGTCCAATTCACCCTGCTGAAACATACTCAGGCACTTTTGAGTAACAGCATTACGCAAGTCAGAGAAACGGGAGCTGGTGAATAATGCATTAAATCAAAATTAAAAGAGGAATCTAGGTTACCAGAAGGCTGAGCTAACCACTGCTTGACCAGGCATTTGGAGCAGACAGAGATCTTCCTGGCTTCTGAAGGACTAATAGGAACTGCAGTAACAGTAGTCTGGCAGCCTGGGGAAGATGCTGAGAGCCAGAAAGCTCGGGTTTGTTCCTTAACTGGCAAAGTGGCTTCTGCTCTTTCACACCCAGATTGATTGTGGAGACAGAAAAAAGCCAGTCGAAACAGATTCACTTTCATGAAAACTTACAGTATCAAAGAATATCTGGTTTCTTGAAGAGTTTCCAGGCAGCTCCATTTGGGAAAGACAAGCCATAGTTATATTTCCTTGTTACAGGGACATATTTGAAGGAGTTTTTTAACCTCCTATATCACACTGCAGTAGCACAGTACTTTCACAGTATTTCTGAACAATAACAGGCCATCTCTGAATGCCTGACTGCTGCATCTTGACCTGAATTAGAACTTCTAGTCACAGATTCACAGGCAGCATGAAGGGATTTGACTCTGATCCAAAAGAATCAATTTGATAGAAGATGAAGTGTATGGCAGACTCACACAGGAAGAAAATGAAAAGCTGGGGCAATTCGCCCCAGCCTGTTCACAGGTGAATATAATCACTCTGAAGTTTTGGCAATTTTTCTTCTGTGGTACTGCAAGTTGCAATACTTCAAACTAAAAATTTTAGGTTTTATGTTAAGAGGGAGTAGTAACTTGACTCTACAGTTTTTCACATACTTTGCAATGAAGTTAGACTCCATAGGACTCTAATACTTCTTGACTTGTCAACATTTTTATTCTTTTTGTGACATTAATACCTGCTACTATATCTATATCAACTGTTTAGCTTAAGATATTTATCCTTTTGTTGGGATTCTGAGTTCTTAATTTCTAGCATTATATGCAAAATTTTGAGACTCGCTTTCTGCTTACTAATGTGTAATCTTAATAGTTCATCACAATGCTTTCTCTTTTAAAAACTCAGCCATAAGTAAAAAGATTCGATATAAACTATAAATTACATGTCTTTCTATAAGTGTAAAATTAAATTAACAAAACATTTTATTCTTCCTATCAGTATTTCTGACAGAAATATTTTTCATTGCATTAATGTGGAATAACTTCATTCTAATTTCACCACTAACTAACGTCTAGTGGTGAAATTAGAATGGCACAAATTCAGTCTGGGACCGAGCTTTTAAGCAGTCAGTATTTCTGCCAATGCTTTTGGCAGCAGCTGCCTAGCTTCACTATACAGACCTGATATGACCTAAGCATGCAGAATGATTTTTTCTTCCCTCTTTTTTAATTCATTGCTGAAACACAGCAGCAATTTCATCAGGATTAGTGTGAAGGATTACTGATCTTGTTAAATTGAGGTGGACAAATAGACTATATTGATTTCACTACTGAAAGTTAAAAATATAGAAATGTTTACTCAAAATCAAGAGGTTTTGAAAGCAGAGCAATAGTTATGTGGACACACAAGAATGGAAAGAAACCTTTACTCCCCTGATGAAGATAATTTTGTTCAATTGCAACCTCTTATTCTTACCTTTTGCAAGGGAAATAAAACTACCACATACGTCCTAAGTGCGTGATGTGAGTGCATATATAGAAAATAATTGTATCAGTGGATACCAGAGGAGGATTTTTCTTTGCCTAGCCATTTGGTCTTATATTTGCTCTTCAGTAGAGATAACTAGTTAAGTTTTGAGGCAACAAAAATAGTTTCATCGATAAATAGTGTGCAAAAAGGAATGATTAAACTAGAGAAGAAACTGAAGTTCTTAAAGTAGAGCTGTTTAACCTCCAGAAGATGGAGGCAATGTGGGTGGGGGGTGACAGCAACAATGAAAGTGACATCTATGCATGGATGCCTGATTAGAGGGTAGCAAAGAATGTGGAGTCAGACTTCTCTCAGTGGCACCCAATAAAAGAACAGGAGGCAATGAGTAAAAAAACTTTAAGGGTGGTCAAACGTAATGGGTTACTTAGAGGTGTTTTTTGGGACTTTGGATTTGGGAATCTCCTTTCTTTCAAAACTAAGCTGATGAACTTCTCAGCAGTCTATGAAGGGCCATCCTTCCACTCTGAACAGGGAGGCTGGACTAGAGGATCTCTGGAGGTGCCTGCCAACATCAATATTCTGAGATTTCTGTGAAAAAATCTGAACTATTTTTTCAACTTTCTGCCCCTAGAGAGAGTTCTTTGCATGTTCAGAACCACATCAGCCTGGATTTGCTGAGAAATGCAATGAGAGCAAGCTCAGGCCATGACATAGGTGTTGTTCTCCTGTGGCTTGTCTGGCTTCATTGTGGCTTTGCTTATTAAATTGTTAAGGGATACTAAAGACACAGTATTGAGGTCAATACTTGCAAGTTCATTGGCAATGCTGCCCTGAAAGGCTGCTTTATCACTCCTTTTTAAAAACTTTTGTGCATTCTTTGCCTTTGAATAGGAGAACCAGGTTTAATATTAAAGCACTTATCTAAATAAGCACTTTTACTACCAGATTCATGGTTTAGGCACTCATACAATTGAACAGGGACAGCTCAAATGCTTTCTAGCTAGTGGATATCTCAACAGTTAATTTTGTAACAGACATATGTGTAAGTATTGTGGTGCATCTGCCTGTGTTTTCATGTGTATTCATACATGTGTTATACTTGGAGATAGCTACCAAACTCACCACAGAGGTCTACTGCACAAACAGAGCTTGAAAGAACCCTATAATATATTCGTGTGTCAGTAAAAACCAAACCAAACTACCCAACCAAAAAAAACAATGTAAATTTACTGCAAAGTATATCTTACTGCAAGCTATAATTCAGATGTAATTTTGCTGTTTCCCACAGGCATTTGGCAGTTCAAGATGATGAAAGAAAGTTCACAAATGTTACAAGGTGCTTTGCAATAAATTTTTTTCCAATTTCATATGTACAGAAACGAACTATTTTCATGTTTGTTAGTGTTATCTGGATAATGAATCACAGAGTCACAGAACAGGCAGAGTTGGAAGTGACCCACAAGGATCATGGAGTCCACCTCCTCCCCTGCACAGCACCACCTCCAAGAGTCACCCCATGTGTTCGAGAGCATTGTGCAAACGCTTCCTGAGCTCTGTCAGGCTGGTGCTGTGAGCACTTCCCTGGGGAGCAGAAGAGACTGACTGGCTACAACCTCCTTTCCGACAGTTGTAGTGAGCAATAAGGCCCCCCTGAACCTCCTTTCCTCCGGGGTGAACAATCCCAGCACCCTCAGCTGATCCTTGTAAGATTTGTGCTTCAGACCCTTCACCAGTTCCATTGCCCTTCTCTGGACATGCTCCAGCCCATCAATGACTTTCTTGTAGTGAGGGGCCCAGAACTGAGCACAGGATTCCAGGTGTGGCCTCACCAGTGCGAGTACAGGGGGACAATCACTGCCCTGGTCCTGCTGGTCTTATTATTTTTGATAGAGGTCAAGATGCCATTGGCTGTCTTGGCCACCTGGGCACAGTGCCAGCTGTTAACCAGCACCCCCAGGTTTCATTTGGAAGAATGAAAAATTATACCCTCCTTTCAGTGTGCTAGTTGTTAAATTTAGAACACTTTCCCTCTAGAATGTTTTTTTTGGGACTCATTACATTATTTCTGGAGTGTGGCCCATAGTCAACAGGAGATTGGAAGGGTTCTATCACATAGAATGGTCTGCGACTGGTGATTTAGTCTACCCAGAAAATAAAATATGTATGTTTTAAGCTCTTACCCGGGCAAAGCTGTATTTGAAATTAATGCTGTAACAACTAAAGCACTATGTAAAAACTGGCCAGGGGCACTCTTTCTCCTATTCAGCTCTAAACTCAGATGAAAAGCATGAGCAGAATGTAGTTGCTCAGTGAAATTGTAAAGGGATTTATTTTGAGAAAATGAGAAAAATTATGGCTATTGCTGTCATGTGCATAGACACAATTGCTTGCAACCATATTGAAATATTTCTGTTCTAAAGACTTTTAATAAATCTCTACTGGTTAGTTCTATGATTCTTCATAAAAGGCAACTTTTATTTTAAACCGCCTTATTCTTCTCTGGCATTACCAACATAGCAAGTCTAAAATTTGTGAATCCACCAATGTACCAACAGCTATAAAACATCTGAAGCATTTGGTTTACTGGTGATATGCTTCTGTGAAAGGATTCAGACAGCAATGGTTCTTCTGTCTGAGTTCTGTCTCTAAAATCAACCTCCCAGGAACTGACACCGATCTTCAAGTTACAAAAATCTATAAACTTCAAAGGAAACTCAGGCAAACAATGGCTAAGTAGTGATTATATTGCTTCTGAACTGTACTAGTGTAATATTTGACCTAGCACATGGGCACAGGGATTGCTGTACTCAGTGCTCCTTGTATGTTTTATGCCACAACCTTTCCTTTTTCTTTGCATCACATGCTTATTATTTGTGGATTTCCTGTTCTCTTAGAAAGTTGTGTTTTGCTGGTCTGTGTCAGTTGAGCTCTTATATGTGTCACATGAAACGTATTTTCACAGTACACGAATATGGAAAATAGGCAGGAAATACTCTAAATGAGAATAATGTATCTATAAATGGCTAGTGAGTAATAAACAGCAATACAACAGATATTTGGGCAGATCTGCCATTCAGGTATCAAACAGGTGCCAGTGAATCTATTATCTGATACAAGGATACTTATATATGATAAAGACTGTAGAAACATTTATTTCGTAAGTTTTATAAAGGTTCTTTTCTAATATGAAGGTTAATTATTTTATCTTACAGCTACTAGGTTTCTGATTTTTCACCCAAACTAAAACATAAAAATGTGTGAAAAATGACCAAAGGAAATGTCACATCTTGAAACAGTAAAAAAGCGGGGGAAAAAAGACGTGACACCTATTGAAGAAAGGGCAGATAAAGATGCTGCAGGCAGCCGTCAAGTTTAGTTATCCAGGACCTTTCAAATATATCACAGCACTCCAAAATCTGGATTTCTGTACGCTTCTGTGATCCTGTTATCTTGTTTGGATAACACTTTTATCTGAACTGCACATGAGTAGGAAGGCGCCGCCTGAACACGGGGGAGGCGTTGATCACACGGGGCCCTCGTGCCCAGAGCGCCCCTCGCAACCGCCCCGCGGCGCGCCCCGGGCCGCCACAGCGCCCTCCCTCGGCTGCGGCAGGCACAGCACGGACCCGCAGCTGCGGGAGCCCGCCCGGGGAACGGGTCCGGCTCCCGGGGGCCTCCTGGGACCGAGTACCCTCACCCTCCCCCGCGTGAGGGACTGTTTCCTTCTCTCCGGGACATCCGTGAGTGATCCTTGCACCCTCTGGATGGGGCAAACCCTGTAACGACTCACCGTTAAGGAGAAGGAAACACCCAGGATTCGTAAATGCTCGTGGTCGAAAGGAACATCAAAGTCCGAGCGTCCGCAAACTACACGAAAGTTTTGTCAGTAAATTAAACATTTGGCAAGGGAACTGGAATATTAGTCCCTCATGTACTGTATAAGCACACAGCAGGGAGTTTTGGATAAAGGGGTAAGGTGAAGAGGAAGATAGAAAAAAAAATAATAATGGTGGGGGGAGGGAGGCAGGGAAGGAAGGTTCGGGAAGGGAAGGTTCGGGAAGGTTCGGGAAGGGAAGGTTCGGGAAGGTTCGGGAAGGGAAGGTTCGGGAAGGTTCGGGAAGGGAAGGTTCCGGAAGGGAAGGGAAGCGAAAAGGGGAAAAGAAAATCACTAGTGCTGGTTTCAGCATCGATCCAGCTGATTTCACCTGGTTTCAGCATGAATCCAACTGCATCAGTCCAGCTGATGGGATGTCCAGGGTCTTGATCATGCCAGCTGCACTTGGGGGGTGATACCTTTTTATTTATAGGTTTCTCTGCCCCAAAGATAGGTTTTCCACTTGCTATGCAAACTAGTTATCATGTGCAGTCCATTCTTGCCACCCTTTCTGGAAATGGGTCTGAGTGCTTCAGGGGTCCTTGATGGCCTTAATCCCCCCTTGTACTCTATGCCTACTTCTTGGCCTCCTTCCTGCACTTGTGCTGTACTGTGTTGTGCTTACTTCCAGGAACTATAACAAGGATATTTATCTCAGAAAAGTGCTGTGCTATCTCAACATGGACCCCCTTCTCCAGCCAAATTTTGGTATTTCTTACGGCATGTTGATACCAACAGTCCTTGGTTGTTATCAACAATTCTTGTCTGTTGTTGCCAACAGTCACTGGCTAGTTCCACAGCCATCCAGTACTGGTGTTTGAGACATGCACCATAGCCCCTTATCTTTTGGGATTCTCCAAACCCACCTTCTGGGTACCCCTAAGCAAGATCCCTCCCGAGGGGATGTGTGTGTGCGTGCACTTTGGGTCAGTGTCTGAGCAGTAACAATGTCTCTGGAACAGAGCCCATAACCTGTTAAATGTTCTTGGGGTGATGGTGTCGGCACCCTCACTGTTTGTGAGATTTGGCCATGGGTTTTAGTTGCAAGCTAGAGCTTATCTGAGTTTGCTCCCTGTGTGACGTTGTTTGTGTTCCTCTGTGACTCCAGCCTTTTACATCTCCTGATTCTACACAAATGATCCCCGATGCCTCTTCTGGACTTGGTGCCTAATTGAGCTGAACTACAGTTGTTGAAGGAGACCTGCTCCATCAAGTGTGTTAGGAAACAGCCTTTCATGCTAACAGAGGCAACTTTTGCCTTCAATTATAAATAAGTAAGTACAGCACTGCTAGTAGGATCAAATATCTAGTGCCTTACCAGAGCTGAAGGGTACCTGTGCACTACATTGTGTTTTGATAAGAAAGTTTAAAAAAGAAGAAGCAGCAGTCCAGATGCAGTAACAGCATATAAGAAGTCTGTGAATATGTGTGTGTGCATGTGTGTCAGATGCTTGCCTAATGATATACATCCATATGAAACAAGCATATATTTAGTTATGTACAAGTACAAAATCTTTTGAGAAAAGAAAAAAGCACTGATTCTAGATGAATCTAAATATTCTTTAACAATAAACTTTAGGGTAAGCAGTGTAAGAATTTTTTCATGTGTGGCAGTGACCATTTTTGCTTGCTAAAATTCATCCTGATAACTTCGTACCTTTTAACTTTACTATCTGCTTATCCTCATCTACATCTATTATGATACAAAAAGCTAGGCAAGAAGGAAAACACACTTTTTACTGCTTTGTCAACTAATCTGTAGTTAATATACTTTCATGTCCAGACATTGCTACTAAATAAGGAAGGAGCTGACACACACATCCACCAATAATTCACAAGTCAAGATTCCTGGACACAACATTAGTAATATTTTACACTATGGATTAACATGTACAGAGTATGAGGTTTCTTAAAGATCATAGATTTATAGCTGCTCTCAGCAGACATTCCTTGTCTGCTAGAAAATAAAAAGAGAACATTGTCGTGTAACATCATTCAGGTATAAAAATCAATTGCATTTCAACCTGAAGCATATAACCCTTTTAACAAAGAGGTCTTTGAGTTGAGTAACACTGAATCAATGAAATCTTACATATAATGACTTGCCATGTTAAATAACACAGTATTTGCACAGCAGCAATTGCAATATTTCTTTCTTTCTTTCTTCCTGTGTTGACTATCAGTGGAATAACAGGTGTGCGGATACTAGATTTCTTTGGATATCTTTACCAGACTGCTTACCACAGGCATTGCAGCAGGAAGTGTCCATACTCAGCTATAATCTTCAAAACAAGCTGCAGTGGGATAGCAAACTCTACCCTTAGCTTTGTATTGTGAATGTTTGAACTACATCATGCAAGGAAATTTGCTGCCTGGCAAGATCAGCAGGTGTAGGCTCAACCCCTGATTCTGTTGCCTGGCTTTGCAATACCCTTCCTTTAATAGAAAAAGAAAATGTGATGTTATGATAGCTCTGTGCCATTAAAGATATTCTCACACTGTGGGAGGAAAACACCTGTTTCATCAAAGGAAAAATAAAAAAGTAAATTCAGCTGCATGTAGGATGTAATTTTAAGTGTTATTTGAACTATTTCAACAGCACAAAGAGCACCTTTTCTTGTACACGTAGGACTGTACTGTATGTGAATTTTGAGTATTATAGTTCTGTTTAATATACTGGGCCAATCTGGGCTGCCCATTTGCTGTGGTCTCTTATGCTTGTGTTAAGAATCTTTTTTTATTTCTCTGTAGCTGTGAAAAAAAACAATATATACAGATATCGTGGCTTTACTCTTTCAGCTATCTCATGTTTTCTTTAGTCAATTGCTGGTTGTGCAAAAGATTTCTAAGGTTATCATTAAAATAACTGTGCTTGTTTTTGAGAAATATGTAAATGCACACAAATCCAGTAAAGACCTTGGATGATTATAAGGTCCAAACAAAGCACTGGGTGTAGCAACCCTCCCCACTTTCTTAGAGTTGAAATGATATCTTAAAGATGCAATATTGTAATAATATATCTGTGTGACTTTGTACAGAAACTGACAATTTTTCTAGGAGCTTTATTTACAAAGGATTAATCAAAGCTACTGGTTTGTTTCTAAAACATTACAAGAAGAAATTATGTCAGTGCCTTCTTTCTACTCTTTTTATAAGTATCAGATTCAGTGCAGCTTTCTTCAGTACAGCTTAAAGATCTGGATTCCAAATCTACTCACCCTCATGTCTTGGTCAGAAGAGAGCATCCTAAAACTTTACAATAATAGAACAAGCTGTGTAGTCTTCTTGCTAAAATTGGTACACTGTTTAGAAAGGAACACAACCTCTCCCGTGAGGAAAGGCTGGGAGAGTTGGGGTTTTTCAGCCTGGAGAAGTAGAAGGCTCCAGACAGACCTTATTGTAGCCCTTCAGTACCTGAAGGGGACCTGTAAGACAGATGGAGACAAACTTTTTAGCAGAGTCTAGTGTTATAGAACAAGGAGTAATGGTTTGAAACTGAAGGAGAGTCAGTTTAGATTACATATAGTTTTTTGCAATGAGGATTGTGAAGCACTGGCACAGGCTGCCCAGAAAAGAGACAGATGCCCCATCCTTGTAAATCTTCAAGGCCAGGTTGGATGGGGCTCTGTACAATCTGATCCAGTTAAAGATGTCTCTGTTCATTGCAGGGGGGTTAGACTATGACCTTTAAAAGGTTCCTTCCAACTCAAACTATTCTATGACTCTATGGTTTATGAACAGAGAGGGAAGAGCATCACCAGAAATATAATTCTCTAGCTTTGTGTGGTCAGTTGGCAAAGCAGAGTAATGGTTCTTGTCTCTGCTACCACAGTTAGCTCTGATGTTTGTCTGGCAGTTACTTGGTGCAAAATACAAGGAAAAGAACAGCTATAGTGCATTTCATCAGTGGCTTAATCCTAACAGAGTGCATTTGAAGGACTACTAAAATGGAATATTTGTGATATAGGGAGGACCAAGAAACCAGATTCTTCAGGATATAGCCATTTAGTGAATATTTAGAAGTAAATCAAATACATGTGCTAAGCCCTTTCAATGGAGACTTGTAAATGGAAAATAATTTAGGTTTAATTTAAAACATTATATGAATTTGCATTTGAAATACGACCCGTCAATCACTGAGTGCTTGCATATTCATTTTTTAGTTTGTGTCTTTTAAATTTTTTTAACCATTCTGTGTTACAACTATTAACAGTGATTCCATTCATTCGTTTCTTTGTGACATTATTTGTTTTTCTAACAACCATGAAGTTCTGTAAATGAATTAGTTTTATGATGTAGACATCTGCATACATGGGTTAGCTGTACCTGTGATTCAGATCCTCACTTATCTAGTGTAGTCTAATTCTGTTATGTGGCTATTTCAACACACATCAATTTCTAATAAAAAGACTTGTTTATGAGCCTAATAAGCACAGAAAACATTATGGAATCATGAAATAGCTAATTAACTTTGTGAATTTAAAGTCCTGTCCCTGCACAAGAAAACTAATTAGTGGTTATATGGATTCCTGAATTAAACTTCCTTCCTTTTATAGTTCATGTGGTTGTAAAGTTAAATTTAAATATTCATAGTGATTTTCCCTTTTCTAGAAAGGATGCTGGAGGTTATAGTCAATAAATAGCCCTACTGCCTATGAACCCAGAATCTCACATTTCATTGTCACCTATTTGTTTCACACAGTTGCAAACAATTTATTTGCACTTCATTTTAGAGTTACACACTGATCTCAGCTTTCTTCAAGAGGTTAAATTCAAGCACAGCTCAAGCAATAGTTCCCTAGAATTTTGAAGCTAAGCTGTGCCTAGTCTTGGGACAGCTATGTGGGGAAATAGGTTAGGACTCTTCATTCTCTGTGTGTGGCTAATCTAGAATTAAACACAGCAATGCCTTATTTTGAACTGAATATAATTATGCAGCTCGGGGGAGTGGGAAATTTGGATAATGATAGATGTTCGTACCTTGAGCAACTGAGGTAGGAACGGTGAGGCCAGCTTCCAGGGTTCTACTGACAATAGTTGTGGCTACACATCAGTTAGCAGTGGACTGAAAGGACTTTTTGCTGATCCACTGCAGCAAAGATTAGTGGTCTTACTCCTTAAAAAATGTCTGTTGCTGCTCATTTCCTGGACAAAAAGTTACATATCAATCATTCACCTTTCCTTTAAATTTTTTTCAATAAAGTAATCATAGACAAGTTTAGTGACTTCTTTTTCAAAACGCAAGTGGTTCATGAAGAAGATGCATCTTTTTCAGCTGGTGGAAATTAAAGTGGATTAAGGACCGAGTATGAGTTAATTCTGTAACTACTGCAGAAAAAGATCCTGCCACAATGACTAGTATTAATAGAAGTGAATATAAGTACAGAAATAATTATCATGCTGTATTTCAGCTCCGAAGTGAAACTTTACACTGAATCAGCAACTAGGGGGAACAGGGGAAAAAGAAATTAACAGTTTTAGAATATAAAATCTTTGAGGTAGAAAGTATAAGAAAATAAAGAATATACTGCCAAAATGATAACTGACAGAAAATGTGATAACTATCCTTGGAAATACTTATAGGAATATCTCTAGAAAATTCATTAATTGGAGAACAGAAAAGTAGTAACAGGCTTAAACTGCAGAGAGACAATCTTATATTGGGTAGTAGACATATCTGACAAAGTACAAGCTCAGTTAAAGGAAAAATCTTCCAACATAATTAACGTTACTTCATTAATATGGACTTCTCCATTTTTCTCATCTTACTAGTTGTAATAACATACTCAGTTTGGTGTTTTTTTGTTTGATTGTTTTTTATTTCTTTTACTCCTTATTTGTTTCTCATTTCATTCATATATATGAATGACTTATATATCTTATTAACAATGAGCTCTGCTTTTTACTTGCTTGCTTTAACCTGAGATTCCAAAGCTTTCTGCTTACCCAACCCAGCTCCAGTCTTCATTACTACATGGGCTGGGAGGCCCAACCCAGCAGATGAGGAGGTCCATCCCAGTTGCAACATTACTCTGCTGTTAGCAATTCTACCCTAGAACCAATCCCTTTTCCTTCCCTCTTGGTGATAGGTTTCCCTTTGCTCAGATTGAACTGACAGCTTGATACCCTGCATCCATAAAAGCCTTTATTGCTCTAAATTGTCTTTAGACAAGTAAACTGGACCCTAATAACTAAAAGGGAAAAGTAGATATCCATCATCTCAGTAGAAGGTCCCACAAATTGTTTAGGCAAATTCATTCCAGAAGGTCAACTTCTGAATTTTCTTCTAGGGATCTTCAAAGCTAGTCCCACGGGGGGTGATAATAATTCCAAATACAAAAAAATCTGGTGGAGAGACTTTCTTGTAAGTCAGCCCTTCTGGAGAATCTTTGTAGTAGCAGAGCTCCACATTTATGATAAGGGTTCATTTAGATACAGGCCTAGACTAGAATGGTACTTAATATCCTTGCCCCCCACACTGTGAGACTGTACACAGCAGAGCATGGTCACACCTACAAAGCTGAAGGCTGAGGGGCTAAATCTCAAAATCCACCCTGACCCTATGATTTCACATCTACTTGAGATTGTTCCACAGTTCTCTGATTACAGAACCTCTTACTGTAAAGACGTAATCCTGTGGGCTGCAGTGTGGACATTACTAGGCTCTGCTGAACTACAGCACAAGACCTTGGCTGTCTGAAAACAACCTGAAGAATGCTGATGGTACCAAGGTGATTGGAAAAGTGAGTTTACCACTCTGGATAGTACAGAGAACCCTGAAGTTTATTGCAAATTACAGTAAATAATGGTGTTTAGTGATGTCCTAGTTCTCCAGTAGGCTCCTAGATTACTTAGTACCCAGCATCTGCTAATACATAAAAGACTTAAAGAGACAAAGCTATAATGGAGCATGTCAACATGTTTACGCAGTCTCCTCTGCCTAATGGAAACTTATCAAGCAAACATTCTTCATCTTTCAGATCACTTCAGTATCAAAGCTGGATTAATGTTGAGAGAGATTTTTAAGTGTTATTTTTCAGGACAACCAGTACCTCTCTCCTAACTGTGAAATTAATAGGGAAAGTAGCATTGAAGAAATTTGCTATTTACTGGGGCTGCTGACGAGTGAAAAAAAAATTGTTGCAGTACTGCACTCAGAAGAAATCATATGAGTCACACAGATTTTGTAGCTACAAAGCAATAAAGGCTGAGTAAACATAGCTGAATTCTTAATTGCTTCTCGAAAATCTGTTTCACAAGAAAATATTTTACACTAAAAGCCTTCCCAGAAAAGGTCTGCTATGAAAGAAGATTAATTCTCTCCTAATAAAAGCTATATTTCATTATTAATCTCTAAGTTTTGAAGAGTCCAAATAAACTTCAGTCCTAAACAAATCGGGAATATCCAGCATTAGAGATGAAAATATTTTCTTCTTTTTAATGAACCTATGTACTCTCAATAGGTGTTAAATAATTTGACATGTGATTCAACATTAGACGGTCCAGAGAAGGTCATCTCAGATGTCACAGATTTCAATATTCCATTTTAATTTCAAGATGAAAGCAAGGCAGCATCAGACTAGACACGGTGACAGCAGGCACAGATAAGCCTCATGTACTCCTTGCTCCCTTTGTCTCTTCACCAACAAGGTGTCCGAGGCTTCTGTATTTACTTAGAAGCAGAGTTCAAGGGGGAGAATACACAGCAATGGATTGAGATCAATTATTTGACCCATACCAACCCACTGTATGTATTCATGTGCTGTATTCAGGGAAGCTGAGAGAAATGATTCTTGCAAGGCTGCTTTCTGATATCTTGGAAAAGGTCATGAAGATCAGGAAAGTTCCTGGGTAACTGGGGAAAGCAAATGTTGCACCCACCTTCAAGAGATGCAGGGGATGCCATTCACCTTAATTTCAGCAATGCTTTCAACACTGACCCACACAATATTCTTTTATCCAAGTTAGAGCAAAACTGTCTGAGTGGGTGAACAACCACACGGGTAAAAACTGGTTCAGTGAGTATGCTCAGGGGGTCATGGTTAGTTGGTCATAATCTACCTGAAGGCCAGTGACACATGTAGTAATGCAGGCATCTGTCCTGGGAACTGTCCTGCTTAACATCTTTATCAATGGAAGAGGTGATGGAGTATACTCATCAGATCTGCTGATGGCACCAAATTGGAGGAGGCATCTGGGATGTGGGAGGGTAGCGCTGCTACCTACGCTGGGACCTAGATAGCCTGGGGAAAAAAGGCTAATAGGAAGCTCATAAAATTCAGGGAGGTCAGATGCAAATCACTGGACCAGGGGAGGAGGAGCCCCTTGAACCATGTACAGACTGTGTCTTGACTTACTGAGGAGCAGCTCTGCAAAAAAGTCTCCAGGTCTCTGGCAGACAATAAGCTGAATGAAGGACTAGATTATACTCCTCTACTTAGCACATTTTGGACAGTGTCTCCAATAGTGCATCCAGCTTTGAGCTCCCAGTATCAGACAAACAGTTAACTGGACAGAGCCCCCATAAGGGCTTGGTGTTGGAGTACTTGTCCCACGAGGAGAGGCTGAGGAGGCTGGGCCGGTTCATTCTGGAGAAGACACCTTCAGGGGGACTGAGCAGTAGTGCCCTATCACATACTGGGAGATATGTTAATTCAATGTCCATGTTGAATATGTAATTTTACTTTCATTTCCTTTGGTAAATATAAGGATTTTGTAATCTAAATGTGTTAACTTGAGAACACATTTATGAAAGGGAGATATAGAGGAAGAAAGTTATAAATCTAACAACAGCAAATTCTACTCATTCTACTAGACAAAAACAAGATTTTGTCATATGGTAATTTATTGGATTAGAGTGTGAATGTGGTAAGTAATAATGCTGTTTTGACAGTGAGTGATAAGGAGATTTTGATAAAATATTTATGAGGTTGTGGTTTTTTGACACCAGTGATTATGATTGAATATTTTTAAGGTCATCGTGACACTGAAGAATTTTGACAAGATATTTATGAAGTCATTGTTGTCCTAAAGATGGATGTAGATATGGAAGTGATGTAAATTAGATGAATTCATGAAAGACAAATACATCAAGGGCTATTAAGCACATAGATATCAGTTCTGACTCAAGAATTCAGACAGCTTTAAAGCTGTGAGTTTGTGCCAGAGAAGTATCACTGTCTGCTCTTACAGATGAAGAGAAGATATTATGTTAACTGAAACTTTAGTCTGACCTAATGTGTGAAATCCAATACATAAGGTACAAAGATATCATGTTTTGAGATAATATAACTACGTCCAAACCTAAATGAAGAAGTTATGAAGGTTATAAAGGAGTATATATAAGCAGTTGCTCTTTAGAGCTTTCCTGAAAATGTTGATTTTAAAATCAGTTAAATATTTTCCTCAACCAAACTGTAAAAAATGGAGCTCTGGCACTGATAAGATTTTGGTTTGATTTTTCAATTTTTATTTTTGTTTTTATTTCAGATATAGAAATGCCTGGTTTTCCTCTTCATTTATGTGGCTTTCTGTTGCAAATGGCCAGAACCTCAGCCTAAACTATGGAAAATACTAAACTGAAAAACATTGAAGCACAACATATTCTTTTAATATATACTTTAATGGAAACTTTTCAAATTTTTTTGAAAAAACATAATGTCATTTATTTCATTGAAAATACTACTCTAAAGGACTCAGTTTCTAAAAGAAAACAAAAAAATCTAGATTGTTGGACTGACCTTATTTTGATGCTTGGTCTTTTTTAGGACCATAAACTTTTTATTTATCATCAACTGTTTTAAATAATCTTTCATCACCAGTAGTTTTAAGAAAAGAAATAACAAGCCAGTGATGATATTTATAGCAATGCAAAGGGCTTGCCTCAGAGATGCTGGAAAGTAGTGCTGCCAAAAGGGACGCAGGGGTCCTGCTTGACAGAAGTTCAAACCTGAGTCAGCAGTGCCCTGGCAGCCAGGAGGCCAAGCATGTCCTGGGGAGCATCAGGCACAGCATCGCCAGCTGGGCAAGGGAGGGGATTGTCCTGCTCTGCTCTGCACTGGGGCAGCCTCACCTCGAGTGCTGGGGCCAGTTTTGGGTGCCACAAAATAAGGCTATAAACTGCTAGAGAGCATCCAAAGCAGGTCAGCAAAGATAATGAAGGGCCTTGAGGGGAAGCCGTGCAAGGAGTGGCTGAGGTCGCTTGGTCTCCTCAGAGAAGAGACTGTGGGGAAACTTCATCACAGTCTACAACTTCCTTGTGAGGGGAAGAGCAGGGGCAGGCACTGATCTCTTTGTGGTAATCAGTGGCAGGAGCTGCGGGAATGGCCTGAAGTTGTGTCAGGGGAGGTTTAGATTGAATATTAGAAAAAGGCTCTTCACCCAGAGGTTGACTGGGCACTGAATAGGCTCCCCAGAGAAATGGTCACAGCACCAGCCTGACAGAGCTCAAGATATGTGTGGACAGTGCTCTCAGGCACTTGGTGTGATTCCTGAGGATGGTTCTGTGCAAGGCCAGGAGCTGGACTCAGTGATCCTTGTGGGTCCATTCCAACTCAGCCTATTCTGTGATTTTGTAATATAATAGCATGCAGAACGCGAATTTTTCTCTGTGAGAGAAGATTAATTAAGGTGCGCAGGAAACAATCGGAAAGAACGTCTTTAAAAGTCTTCACTTCTAATATGTGGTGGTCTGCCTTTATGATTAATATATTGACCCTTTTGAATTTAATAATAAAGGTTTCACCAGTTCAAATGGACAATAGATTTCAGCTTAATTGTCATGTCCTAGTGTGTATGCTTTTTGGCACAGACAATTCCTGCCTTGGCAATATGTGAGCTTGTCCTAGTAGTGGAAATTTATTGCAGAGTAATGTGTTCATATAAAGTATCCTGGGACTAAAAGCAGACTAACTGCACCAGCACATTATTGTATCTGGGCACTGAAGCCATGCTAGGAAGGGCTATGCCAAATCATGTAGTCCAAAGCTAAAAAAACGTTCTATTCATTGTTCTCCACTGCTACATTGATATTTAAAAAACTTCTTAAATCTCTGTTGACTGCTCTGAAAACTGATTTTATTTTTTTTTTATCCTTCCCATGCTTATATGCTTTGGCAAGTACCCCACTTAGAAAACAGCCTAGAAGAATCACAGAATCACAAAATTTTAGCGACTGGAAAGGTTCTCTGAAGATTATATAGTCCAACCCCTCTGCAGGTGCAGGACTTTGTTCTACTTCACAAGGTTCGTGCCAGCCGAATTCTCCAGCCTGTTAGGGTCCCTCTGCACCACCACATCCATCTGGTCTCTCAGGCACTCGTCCCAGTTATATTGTCCAAAAAGCTTCTGTGGGTGTCCTGTGTGCTGACTGAGGGGAAAGGTAATTAATACAGATAACAAACATGACTGGACCCAGTAACAACACACTTTTAGTCTCTTGCCTCCACCTGGGCTTTGTGCTTCTGACCACAACACTGTCAGACTGGTAGTTCAGCCAGTTTTCAGTCCCGCTGACTGTACACTACTCTAGCTTGTACTGCCTCAGTTTGTCCATGATGAGGCTGTTACAGAAAATGGTATCAAAACCCTGTTTGATGTCAAGATAAACACTATCTCCTACTCCTTCCTCTTTGATCAAATTGGTCATTTTGTTACAGAAACCTGCCAGGTTGGTCAAGCATGAATTCCCCTTTGTAAATCTGTGTCAACTATTTCAAATCACTTTCTTCTACTTACCATATTTGGAAATTGCTCCCTGGTCAATTTGCTGTATTGCTTTCTCAGAGAGTGAGATGAAGTTTACTAACATACACTTTCTCTGCTCCTCCTCTTTTTCTTGAAGACAGGATTGGAAAAAGGAATTTAGGATGAGGATTTATGGACAAGAATGAACCATTACTCCCAAGTGTAAAGTGGATTTCAAGTTAAATAGCATGTGACTAAATCTGAAGGTTCTGCTTCTCTTTTTCAATTGTGAAGTATTACTTATTACACCTGAATATTGTCAGCATGAATGGCACCTATAACATATTATTTTAAATCTTTTAAATTGCATAAATAATCCAAAAAATGTTAAGCATATGTATTATATATGTGAATATCCTTCTTTTTCTTTTCAAAATTCTAAGAGTAATTTAACATCAACAAGAATAGTTTACTCTTATGAATGTTTCTGAGTTTTTTCTTTAAAGAGATGAAATTCTCTCCTAGAAGAATATACCTCATAGACAGAGAAGATATATGAATGCTGGACTATTGTTCCCCTATGGCAAAGATTCTTATTTCAAAGTTATATTTTGTGAATGAAGACAAAAACAAACATTCTAAGATAATATATATAAACAGAGTAAAAATATCAACTCATTTATGTCCTATTGGCAGCAACCAGCAACCAGGAGTGGATAACAAGACAATACAGGGACCAGGACACAACCATTCAAAAGATTAATCTTATCCAGCTTTAGGCATCTAAAACTTAGTTGTATCGTCTAGCAAACTGTTTAGACTTTTGATCCAGGAAAAAAACCCCCTGTCACAGGCATATTTGTTTTCGAGTGGTAGCAAACACCTCCCAGCTAAAGTTAGAAGATATGAATCGCAACCTTCTTGTGCAAATTTAGGGAACTCTTTGGTATTTCCTTACTTTAGATTTAGAGTTACACAGTCAGGAAAATAAACATTTTTTCTTAAAAGATGAGAGGAAAATATTTTAAAATGTATGAATTGGTATAAATATACTTGTGAGTGGAAGTGAAAGCTCTTGTTCTTACAATCCCGGATAAGTCCTTCAGTCTGTGCCAGCAGATCCAAATACAGGAACAAAATTAATATCAGAGAATGTGATGGTACCAGCCGTGCTTTCAACACTTCTGTATTTGCACACAAGCAAACTGAGAGAACTTTACTAAGGCAAAAAATAAATCCATACATCAATAACAGGCCACGAAGAGCTTAAATTGCCTAAGGAAATATGAAGCTGATGGATGACATAGATTTTTGATGGAAGATGAATTATCTACATTTCTATTCCAAATTATATATGTTTCCTAGGTAAATGAGTACTGTCGTTGGCTTGTCCCATTAACCCTGTCAGTGTGATGGAACTGGCCACATCAGGGACTAACTTGGTGAAATTTTAAAGTCACAAATGAAACTGGTTGTGCTCTGAGATAAATTACTGCTATTGAGTTATGTGCTAGTTGTTTTTGTAGAAAGACCTTTGCCAAGAACGAAGTTTTATATTAATTGTATATGAAGATATAAGTTAATTACTCATGTCTTCTGTCTAGCTTTACAGTATGTGATATAATCAGATATGTAACTGGGAAGACTGTTAGAAATCCTGAGTCTGAGAAAGTGTGGATATGGTGAATACTGGTGTTTTCTTTGCACCTTCTTTTGATCTCAGTGCTCTTTTGAATTCAGTTTTAGTAAGCAAGATACATGTGCTAGAAATCTGAAGGGATTCACGGGAACCTGCTAGAGTCACCTTTTCAATAGCATGTTTCTAGGTGCATCATATATTCACTCTAACAGAAGAAGCAAAACAAAACAAAAAAAAATCCAAGTAATTAAAGCTAAATTATACAGCAAAGATCCCCCAATAGCTGCATTTGACCAGCTGAAGCCCTAAAATGGCATTGCTTAACCAAAGATTTTGGAGACAACTGCAAATATTGTTAATATGACCAGGTTCAAAAGGCAAGACAATACACAGTGGAATTCAGAAATCTTGTGAGTCAGCTTTCCCAGCCATCTGCATTGCACAAATAAATTCAAGAATTGATTACAAAAGTTGGTTCAAAGTCCTTTTTACTTATAAAGTACATTTCTAATCAAACCATTTTTACATGTTTTTTCAATTTTTAACTTTTTAAACTAACTTTCTCTCTAGGAAGGTAAATTTTGGTTTGCAGTTGAGAATTTCTAGGCTCTTTTAGAAGTCCCTGAGTTAAATTTTTAATCCTTTTTCAATAGTCTTGAAAATCAACAAAGTGCTTATATCTGTGCCAAAACAAACACAAAATTTATGTTTCCATTTACAGCATCTCAGATAAGCCTCTTTCTTTCCCATGTCTTCTTCCTTTTTTATTTTTCGGCTGGAAGTCCTTTCCCATTGTTCCCTATGCAAACACCAGCAGGTAAACCAGCTCTTAGTAGATGTACAAAACATCAGACAAGCTGGAAAAAGGAGAAGAAACTGTAAACTGAGTAGATGAGTTCTCTTGGAGTTCAAGTACATTACCACTGTTGGTCGTCAAATGAGCTGCCTGCTAGACATCCATATTTCCAGTGTCAATAATTTTCTCCATTTCAAGTAATTGCCATGATCAGTTTTATTAGCTTCCTTTTGTTTGGTGAGATGAATAGAACAAATTCCTTAATTCTGCATGATGGAGTCTCTCTTATGCCTCATTCATTTTGTGGTCCCTGTACTCAGCTTTGTATTCAATACATTTTCATATATACACATATATATATATATATAGGGCTTACATGGCAAGACTTAGGTAGTGGAGCGTCTGCAGGCATGGCTTCAGAGAGAAGACACCAGAAGCTGCCTCCATGTTCAACAGAGACAACTCCAGTTGGCTTCAATGTGGACCCTCTGTTGGCCAAAGCTGAGACCATCAGTGATGCTGGTAGCACAATATGACAACGTATTTAAGAAAAGGTAAATCTGCTGCACACCAGCAACTGGGAGGGAAGTGTGAGAAAATGTGAGAAACAGCTCTGAAGGCACCAATTTCAGTGAAGTAGGAGGGGGAGGAGGCCCTCCAGGCACCAAAGCAAAGATTCCTGTGCAAACAATGTTGAAAGACATTTGGACACAGTTATCTGTGGAGATTATCTGTGCAGGCCCACAGGGAAGGAGGAATTCACCTGCAGTCTGTGAAGGGCCCCACACTGGAGCAGTTAGATAAGCCTTGAAGGAACTGTGGCCTGTGAAGAGCCTGCACTGGGGCAAGCTTCTGGCGGGACCCCATGGAGAAGAGACCACAAAGAAACACATTTCTGTAAGGAGCTGGGGTCCTGCAGGGGAACAAAACTGGAGCAGTTTGTTCCTGAGGGACTTCACCCCATGGAAAGGAACCACCATGGAACAAATTTTTGAAGAACCCACACTGGAGAAGTTTGTGAGGGGATATTCCGTGGGAGGCACACATACTAGAGCAAGGGAAGAGTGTGGAAGGGAAGAAGTAGTAGAGACAATATGTGAGGATCAGGCTCCAACCCCTGTTCCCTATTCCCCTGGGCTGCTTAGGGAAAGGAGGGAAAGAAGCAGGGACTGAAGTTGAGCCTGGGAAGAAGGGAGAAGTGTGTGAAAGATGCTTTTAGGTTTGTTCCTATTTCCCATTGTTCTGCTCTGTTTAATTTGCCATAAATTAAATTAATTTCCCCAAGCCAAGTCTATTTTGCCCGTGATGGTGATCGGTAAGTGAGCTCCCCATCCTTATTACAATCCATCAGCTTTTTTATTATGTCTTCCCCCCTTGTTCTTGTTGAGGAGGGGAGTGATACAGCTGCTTTGTAGACACCTGTCCACAAAAGGTCAACCTATCACAATATACTAAGAGTTAAAAATGCTTTACAGCCACCAACGTTCCTGAGTGGAAAAGAAAAGGTGAACTATGTGAATTATAATGTGAATTATGTGAATTAACCTGCATCACATAATCAGAGAACCAAAGAATGGTTGAATTTGAGAGGAATCTCTGCTGATCATGTGGTCCAATGCCTCTGCTCCAGCAGGGTCACCTGCAGCCAGTTGGTCAAGACCATGTGCAGATGGCTTTCATGTATCTTTAAGGATGGAGACTCCATCTACAATTTTGCTGGGCAAATTATGCCAGTTCTCAGTCACCCTCACAGTAAAAACGTTTTTCCTGATGCCCGTAGGAAACATGCTGTGTTTCAGTTTGTACTCATCAGTTTTTGTCTGTATTGGGCATCACTGAAAAGAGCCTGGCTCCATCTCCATTACACCTTCCCTCCAGGTATTTGTACATATTTATGAGATGCCCTCTAAACCTTCTCTTATTTATGCTAAACATTTCCAGTTCTCTCAACTTTTCCATGTGAAAGTGATGCCCCAGTCCTTTAGCCACTGTAATGGCCCTTCATTGGAGTCTCTTGTGTGGGTCAATAATCTCTTTTGTACAGTTTTTTTAAGCAGCCATTAACAAATCTTACAGCAGTTTTCATATTTTGCTTACATACAGTTCATAGGCTCTGCAAGGGGAAAAAAGTCCTCTAAAGAAACCACTGCCATCATGACCTGATGGTTTGAATCAATAAAAGGCAAGAAGAAATCTTCTTTAGTTTCTTAGGAAACACTGTCCCATGCATCCACATTACAAAGCATATATTACAGTTAAGCAATACGTGTCATATAAATCTTGGTTATGACTATTTTCTGTATAGTTCATCTTTATAGTCTGATCTTAAGTATGAGATGCATTTTCATGTCTCCTTTTATTTTTCTTTTCCTCTCCTTTTTTTATATCCATTTGTATCAATACTAGGCCCATTCCATTACCTGACTGTTTAAAATACTCCCTTTCTCATTTTACACATTTGTCTCAGAATATCTCTCATCTCCAACATCACTCTTTTGTCTCCGTTTGCTGTTAGCGGCTTCCCTGAATTACATTTTTCAAATGAAAACGCTTTTTTCTCTCATTAAACTCAGACAATCTATATGCTTCTTCAGGATTTATTCTTTGTGACTTAACAGCCAGGATTTGTCCTGAATAAGGACAAATCAATAAAGGCAATCATTGTGTCATAAAATCCTCATCATGAACACTCATGTAGATGGTAATTTTTGTCTGATCATTAACTAGTTGACCTATGATCCATCTGAATCTTCAAAAGAAAAGCTAAATAAAGAAGATTTTAGATGTCTTCCATTAAATTAAAGCTAAATTAAAATTCCAGGACTTGGGGTCATTATATGACTACTCGGTACTCTTTTGAAGAGTCAGAGTTTATAAACTAATTAATGAGACCTAAATACCGTATACTACTTTAATCTGTGGCAATTAATCTTCCTCTAGTATTTTTCATGCACTTTAATAGGAAACTGTACCATATTATTAAGTCTGAATCCTTAAAGTTCAGAAGTATTTCACAGCATGATTAAACTGTGAAATGTATTTGAAACTAATTGCTTCTGACAACTGCCATTAGACACATATTTGCAAATACATTTTCTAATTCCTTATTAGCAAGAAGCTCTTGTTATCTTTTGAACTTCTGGGCTGTCTTGTGAGCAACACGTTAAAAAACTACTTTTGCTTTAACTGTTTAAGCACCGTGTAAGGGAACAAGTCACAGTTATAAACTACTGGTGTCAAAGGAAGCGGTACAGGTCATGCAGGGCATGCTGGTTGACACTATATTGATGCTGACTAGACTGTAAGATGTAGGAAGAAATGACACCTACCTTTTTAAAAGAGGATCTTTAAAGACTGACTCAACAAACAAGTCTAGTAATACCATTGTTAGTACTGAAAATGTAAGATAAACTGTTTTGCTTTTTTGCTACTGTTTAGAAAACTAATAATTCAGAATACATTATATTCTGATTATTATAAACTTTTAATCACATCATGCAGCAGACTATAGAATGCTTTATGGTAAAATTACCAGATGTTATTTCTCAAATTAATCAATCATACCCTGCAATTTTTGAAATGGGATTTTTGTATTTTCCTAATCTGCTAAACTGATGCTGTAGAAAACTGGGGGTGCAGTTTATGAAATCCTCATATTTACCAGTTAATTTTTGATATACAGTATAAAGCATTGAGAAGATGCCAACAGTTATCTCTCCACAAAATTTAAAATTCTTACCTAGCAAAAGAAGATGAAGCAAGAAAATGGGGGAGGGGGGGTGGGGGAGTGGGAATTATCATTCCTGTTTAACTTCTTTGAGCTAAAGGTGAGGGGAAAAAATGACAAGATTTGATATAGAAATAATAAATCACCTTTTCACGTGCATTTCTATCTCCATTAACTCTAGACAACCGTGATTAGACGCCTTACTTTTAAATGGTAATCATTAACTGGAATACATATCACTAAATGGTTTCCCCTAAATCACTAAGTTTTTTAGCAAGACTTGGTTCAATATCTGATGCAGTCTAATTCCTTACTCACGGGACTCTGAGTCCTACTTTCTTGCTATATAGTGGTGAAGAAATGGAGTGTCCTTTATCACAATGCCTGCTAAATCTAAATTACACAGGGAATAAACTTTATTATATAGTGTTCATGCCAAAAGAAAGCAAAGTGAACCCGTTTGTCAGTGTGTGCATTTCAACTCAGTAAGAATAAAAGGAGTATCCTTGCTTCCTGATTTTCAGACACTTTTAGTTAGGCCATGTGAAAGCTAATTTTATTCAGAACATGCAAAGATAACCCCCAACAGGATGAAATAGTTTTATCTAAACTATTCAGATTTCAACAGGAATATTTATCTCTCCTCCTCTGCACAAGAAATTATTTTAGTAGCAACTGTAATGAACTTAATGAAGACATATTTCATACTCCCATTATACCCTCTTTTTCTATGGCTTTCCACTTTTTATATAGAGGAACATAATGTTAACATAAAGCTAACACTAATACCATAATCTACTTCAAACTACTTTTCAGTTTTAGACTTTCATTAAATAAGTCATTAGCATTTTGGATAAAACATTAATGTCATCACCAACAAATGTTTTTGTCATATATAAATCTGAATTTATTGTGTTTATGTGTGAATTTTCCAAATGGATTATCACTGATCACTGATTCTAGAATATATTTTGCTGACTAGAGAGTTTTCTATGGGTACTGGAACAAGTAAAACCCAAACTATTTATTTAGCTTTGTTTTTTTCTATCTTATTGAATTTCAATATTCACATGCTCCTTTCCTAAGATTTTTTCTAAACCTCTGTTTTATTCTTACATGATATTTCCATACTACACTGCTTCAGCCTAGACTGTATTCCTGACTACTTTAACTTATCTCACTTCCATGTCTGACAATAACCTAAAACTGCCCTTTCTCCTTCCATCACAGCCTTACTTATGTCACATCTGCATTTATCCTAGCAGGTTTTCTGTGTTATGTTGTTTGTGTGGCAGACAGGCATATATCCCAGCTGTCAAAGACGTTCTTGTATTGCTTCAGAAGGTAGCAAATGTCCTTCAAACAAGTATTGCGCTTGAGTTAGTCAAAACACCTCAGAAATCCACTACCATATGTGTGGGAAGATATGCTTATGATTTTTAAGGGGTTTACTCTCAGGTTTTCAAGGTTTCTTAGAAGTTGGCTTGTGTTGTTCTATTTCTTTTTCTTATTTGTGCTACATTGGTCTCCTTCACACAGGCATTTAATAGTCTTTTCTTATAGAAAACAAAAGAATATCTACTTTCCTTCCTCAGTTACTGACTAATAAACACCTATAAACCACAACTGTCCTATAAAGTAATAAATCTAAGAAAATTACTCTATTTGTTGTTGGGGCTCGCCCCCCCCCACTCCCCCTGGCGGAGGGGAGCCTGGGGGGAAGCATGGCGGGGCACGGGGTTTCCAGGACCCCTGCTCTCAGGTCACGTGTTCTCGGGCTCTGTGTGTGATTGGATGTTTGGTGTGGCCCGGCCGGGGAACAGGGGCGGGGTTTCGCCAGGAGGAGGGGCAGTCTGTGCCTGGTGGCCGGCCATGCTGGCTGGAGGAGAAATAAAGATCAAATGAACACCTATGAAATATCGTGTCCCTAATCCTTCTGTGGGCCAAAGCTGTCTTCATAAGCTGTACTGGACTGCAACAATTTATATTGTTCCACACAGTATAGCTCCCCATTTTTTCCAGACTTGATCACTAGAAAAGAACTAATAGTAAACCAAATACAATCCAGAACAGATGACTGCTACCAAAATAAATTTTTCTAGTTCAGAAGCTCCTGACCGGAAAAGCATGCTGGCAGTTCTCACCAGTGAGGAACTCTTTAAGAGATGCTCTGTTACAAGCACAGTGCCTTCAAAATATATACTTGAAAAAGACAGAACGAATGATTAGAGGGCCAGACTGAAGAGGAATGATTCAGATGGATGGAACAATGTTCCTGTTAAGAAAGGATGAGAAAGTTGCAGCTGCTCAGCCTGGACAAGAAGGGATTTCCAGGAAGATCTTTTTATGGCCTTTCAGTACTTAAAGAAAGCTAATATTAAAAACATAGGACTTTTTACAAAGGCCCATAGTGACAGGACAAAGGGAAATGGTTTTAAACTGAAAGGGAATAGGTTTAGATTGGACATAAGGAAAACATTTTTTATGATAAGGGTGACAGGACACTGGAACAGGTTGCACAGAGAGGTGATGGATGCCCTGTCATTGGAAGTGTCATTTATAGAAATCCCTCTTTTGGCTTTTGTCTTCTAGGTTGTGGGAAGTAACTGTGTTAAGTGGTTAAAGGAAGGTTGTGTTAATTGTTATGGTAATTGTAAGTGGATTGTGTGAAGTGTTAATCAGGCAAATGAATTGCTCTAAAGTACACAAGTTACCAGTTACCCTGTTAAAGGAACACTTAAAAAGGTCTCTAATACGTTTGTAAGTCTTTATCTGTTATTCCCCCCCACTGTAACCTCCTTTCCTTCCAAGTTGTGTGGTTATTTATGTGTTATGAACTCTAATTTGAACATTCCTACAAGTTAAGGTCCTTAACCTAAGTTCTCTTCACTAGCCCACCTCAGCAGCTTCAATAGCTATTTTCACCCCCTGCCATACGGGTTATGATACCAATGAGATCTCTTCCCGCCAAGGGCAGCACTGACAGCGCCTCTCCTTAGCAGCAGCGCCTGACTGGAGAAGCAGCAGGACTTCACACTTACCACCACCCATGAGCAAAGACTTCAGGCTATTGTATAAGGGGCCGGAGCCGCCCTCAGAACCATTTTTTTTTTTTTTACTGTGGCGACCACGTGGTGGGCAGCCTGGTGGGAGACGGCTCGCAGCTGATCTAGGTCGGCACCTCATTCATGAGGTTCTGGGTCTTTAAGACTTCGAGCGGAGCTTCACTCACAGCTGCAAGGCAGACTTGTGTCCTGGGACCTTTACAGCCGGTCCTACACACCAGATCCTTTATCCTCGGAGCTGGGCTCTTTTTACCTTTTTGTTTTAACCCCTCCTCCCTTCATCCCTTTACTTCCCCTTGTATTTTCCCCGCAAGGAAATCCCCTTTTTGTTCAACTTTCCCGAATTGTGAAGTTTTTTTATCACAGCAGTGTTCAGGGTTGGGCAGGGCTTTGAGCAACCTGATCTAGAGAAGTCCCTGCCCGTGGCAGGGGAACTGGCCTTTGAAGGTCCCTTTGGACCCAAACCATTCTATGATTCTGTGATCACCTTTTTGTTGTTGTTGTTTTTTTCTTTGTTTTTGTTATTTTTCTTAAGTAGAGCCCATTGTTAGAGCTAGTATAAGCTCAAAGCACACTTAAGTGTATACAGTACCCTCGTATGTGTCTTCAAACCTTTGTGTGTTCTTGTGACTCCTTAAAAAAGAATTTTCCTCCTAACTCTTACCTATTTTAGGTTTATCTACTTAATATTCTTGACAAAGCAAGCTACCACTGGGGTTTGTTTTATGGCATCTTTAAGACTAGAACTGGTTTATTTTTTATTCATTACTTATAACTCATTAGAAAGTTTTGTATTAAATTTAACAAATACCATTGAGATATTGTCCTAATTTTTTACTGGTCAACAGAAACAAATGAGCGTCAGAATCATTTCCTACATTTAGGCAGCCAACACAATAAAAGAGTCCTTCTAAATTAAAAGGATCACACCTGTTTTTATTGAGCAAAATTTTTGTTAAACTTTTTGGTGTTTTATAAAAGAAAGTTTATATGAAGAAAGCACTTACATGCGGGAGTGTACCGTTGTAAATGGTTCTTTAAACACTAATATAGTCTTACACTTGAATTACTTAATTAAATTATACTAGTATAGAAGATAGGAAGAACAATGGTATATGTAATAGGACTAAAGTTGAATAGCTGTGGTTTTTAATTTTAGCTCTCATTCTCTTTATTTTGGGGTCAGCATTTGTAGTAAAGCCAGATTGCTGATGCATCACTCCTGAAGACTTCTGAAATTTCATTAAATACTATTTTATTGTGATTCTGCCCAGTAAAACTGCCATTGGAGGAATGAGGAAAAATTACAGAATTAGGAGAAAATAAAAGAGAAAGCAACGAGCATGAGAAGATTTCTAAAGTCTGTGATGCTAATTACATTTCAATCTCTGACGGATTTCTTTTCTCAGCTCACCCAATGGTAATGGGAATCTGTACTTGTTCTGTAATCTGTAGTCTTGTTCATGTTTCTATACTTATCTGACACAGAAATGTTGAAGCAGGTATCTGCTGTATAGCCAGAAATAGGAATTTGTGGAATTAATGCCACATTTAAAAAAAAAAAAAAACAAAACAGAACAAACCAAACAAAAAAAAACCCCAAACCAAAACAACAACAACAACAAAAACAAAACAAAAAAACAAACCCCAAAACAACAACAACAACAAAAAACCAACAAAAAAACCCCAGCATGGAGGTTTTTTGGAGGAAGAACTCAACAAAAAAACCTGTCTAGTATCTAATGTCAATTTTTCAATGCTATGCAATAATTTTTTAGATAGCATTATAGATACCCAAGTATCCTAAGATGTTTAAAAATGCAATCAATAAAACCAGCCACAGAAATACAGCTTAGCTTTAGGGGAAATTACAGAAAAAACTTAAGACCAAATTAGCTCTATGAGAAAGTGAGTTTGAAGATTTCTGAGGCAGATAGAAATTTAGCTTTGAGAAATGAAAGAAGACATTACAAAGGACTTTTGAGAGGCACTACAATCAGGACATGCCTGTAGGTAACCTATGTAGCTGGAAATACTGGTCTAACAGGGATAATACATAGCAAGCCATAAAGGCACCCCACAAAAGTGTAAAATCAACCTGAAAAATAGCTTGGAGACAAAAATGCAATATGGTACCACCCTGATTCATCAACGTTTGTTTACTGTCAGTGTCTGTTCTCCAAAATCAAAGCATTATGTCTCAGCCTGCACTGAGTGTGGTTTTTTTTTTTTTTTAATCTCAGATCTGTCTCCTACAGATATTAACAGTTAAAATATTCCTGGGGCCTTTAATTTTAGTATTGCAAAGACACAACCAGTCAATACATAAATGTTTTTCGGAGAGTACTATTATCTCAGCTAACAGGTAGATGAGTGACTTGCATGGATAATAGCTCTATTCAAGTAGTAAAAGAAAATGAAGAAATAAAAATAATAATTAAATTTTGTGGTTGGATGGATGGATGGATGGATGGATGGATGGATGGGTGGATGGATGGATGGATGGATGGATGGATTTAAAAATTTAAAAATTAGTCTTAAATAAAAAGTATGTAATTGAAAAGGATGACCATTTTTTAAATTCACCACCTACTTTGTTGTATTCCCTGTTATGATTGAATAGAATAGTTTTCTGACTTAAAATATAAATTTTCATTGCTTGAAACAATAAGTACTAATTCTGTACAAACTGGAAACCAGCCTCTGTCTTCTGCTTATGGTCATAATGTATTATTCTGAAGGTAAAAGAAATTAGAAGTTTGGAACAATATGCCCCATTGTTATTATGTAGTTAGTTCTATGTGACTGTATTTGAACTGTGTTATTTTATATCTGTTGTAACAGAAGGAAAATAGCATCACAGGATGACCTTATAAAAGTGTTTCTCAAGTTTATAAAATTCATTAATCCACCACATTCTCTTTGAAATCGCTCTGTAAAATAATTTATTAGACATTGTGAAAATGGTTACATGTGCTAAACTCTGCTGTCACAGATGCTTCCATTACCTAGTCTGACAACCGGCTTTTGTCAGAACATGACCTTTCTCCAAAGACCCAAAGCATGCTAATTAGACCTATGGAAGAGAAAGAAATCTTCAATTTAAAAGCCAATATTTATCTCCACAAACTTAACACAGCCTATCTTGTGTATTCTTGTAAACTATGTTGCATATACCTCATGAATTTTATTAAAATTTTTGTTTAACCGTCAGTAAAAATATGTAGGTGAGTTTTCCAGTTGTTTTGTTTAACATTGTGATGCACGTTACTTTATTCATGATTCAGTATATGACTTCTTCAAATTAATTTATTTCTCCTTTTACACTAAAATGTCTGAAACAGCTAATATTAATGAATTTGCAATAAACTAGCTTGAAATGACAACTTAATAGCTTGTAATTGACATCTATAAATGCCTTCTGCAGGAGCAGCAATTTCTACAAGACTGAGATATTGATCATTAGCACAATGATCCATGTCACAAGCACCTTAGTTTGTCATAAACTCATTTCCTTAATGACATAAATAAGAATTTTAACTCAGAATATGCTTCAGTAAATCAGCACAATACTGCATCTGAATACTATCAGAAAGAACATTACTTTGTTGGATGAAAAGCTAAAATATTTTCAGCAAACAGTATGAGAATAGGAAAAAACTCTGTCATGGCCTTGATAACAGCGTAACTAAGTAAACATCTAAGTTACCTGTGCTAAACAGGGACTTCTGGAAATTTCCCTGATAGTGCAACCCAGAGTCTGTGGGCTTTATATTCTTGTTTACTTTTTTATTCTTCAGAAAACTTAGAGCTGTATGAATTTGTGTCTTTAATTAACAACAGAACTGTGCATAAATAAATATTGTTCTAAATAAATATTCTTCTAAAAATTGCTGGTCAGACATTCCTTTTGTATATTGTCTCTAAGCATTCTGTGAAAAAAAAGAGCTGGGTGCAGATAAGCTGTCACTAAGCATCAAGAGCAGTGAAAAATCATAGCTGCAGAGGGAAAAATCCCTCTGCTCTGAGTCACTGCACACCATAACTGTAATATGAGGTAAAAAGCTGTATTATGGTCAGATGTTGAGAAAAGAAAGGGCAGTCAGACTCTGACGACACAAACATGTACCCAGAGGTGTATGACTGATCTAACTGAAGGTTTTTCACTGCTGATGCTCTGAAAATATCCATCACCCAAGAGATTCAAAACATGAGCCCTCCCAATAGGGAATATTCAGGCTGAACCGAGACAAGATAGATAAGAGATGGCATGAGAGAGTGAAAACCACTGTGAGGATGATAGACATGACTCGGGCAAAAATTACCCAAAGAGCAGGTCAGAGAGAATTCTTTTCCTGTCAGAAAATGATGATTCTCTGAAAACACTCACATTAAGTGTAGAGATTTTGAGATTGTATCTCATAGCTGATAAAACTGATCAAAAGTATGATCAAGAGAGAAAAAATAAAACAAAATAAAACAACCAACCTTATTTCATCTCTTTGGAAGAATGTTACCATCAATTTATCCTTTTTTTTTTTTCATTTTTTCACCAATACAATATTATAGTGTAATTTTAATAATTTTCCCCTCTATCATATTGTATGCTACATAGAAAATAAAATTGTTGGATCTCAAGCAATTTTCCTATTCGTCCTCACTTGCTCCATATTTTTTCATTTTTTTTTAGTTTATAAATTGTAAATTATTTACATAAGAACAGAAAGAAACAAGCAAACCACCTTTCCCAGGCAGTCCTAAATCGTCTGGTCACTGCAGTTTTATGCATCACCCAAGTACTCAAGAATTTTTAAGAGAATCATAAAGTTTTTTGTATATTTCTCTTGCTTGAAAAGTATTAAACCTTAGCTTCAGAATTAAAATCAGAGCATATGTATTAGATCAGTCTGCCATTAACATCAAATGCCAATTTGTAAACTGCAGGTGAAATCTTCACTTGAAGTGTTGCTGACCAGTCAAGATCAAAGAAGTTTTACTTGAGGATCTTTTAAAGGTAACCTTCTTGGTATGGATATCTTAACCAGGGGACCCAAATACAGCTAAAAACTTTCATGCAATAAATCTTATGAATCAGTTACACATAACATGCTTAATGGCATTAAGCGTGGTGAGTTGTGGAGAGCTGAAAGTCTATTCACTGTATTGTTCCTAATGAACAGATCAATAAGCTCTCCATATGGACTCTCTGTCATCAACAAGAAAAATCTTTATGAAGCACATTTTAGAAAGGAGATATTTTTTGTAGTCTTACACAGCTGAGAACACAGATTTTAAATTTTCTGAATTATAGTAACTTGTCTCCTTTAAGCACACTGTATTTAGGGTGGCCAGATGCATGTGCACTAACTGATGCTTAGAAACTGGAATTTTAATAAAAGAGTTCAGACAATACATGTTTTCCTTGCTTTTGATCCCTGTGCACTTTGCTTTTCAGACTTAGAAATAACCTACGGACTGTTGTCATCCAGAGTGCTTTGGTGATTTTGGTGCTTTGTTATAAGTTATTTTAAAAATAAAAACCATAAACTTTTGTGGATAATAGCTTGACAGAAACCTCTTAACCTGAAGAGAGAATAATTTATTCCTCAAAATATACGAAAAAGTAGCTTAAGTACATAATTTAAGTTCCTGGGAAAAACTTGGAAAAGCATTAAAGTAACACTTCTGTTTTAAAATGAAAACATACACAAGAGACCTTTATTTTCAAATTATCATGCTTTAAAGAGTTATCTTTTTTTCTGTGTAGTTGATTTTTAGCCAACTTGACAAAAGATCAATTCAATAGATTAAAGAAAAAAATTGTAGCACCCATAACCTTTCCTTAGAATCATTAGTCCAGGGGTTAAAAAAGGAAAAACAAAGGGAGAGGCAGGGAAGGGTAAATGAGAAGAATTGGCAATGGTGATGTGTGGAATAATAACGGCCAGGCAAATAAAAAGTTAGAAATATTCATTATTAAGCAACACAAAACATGTGATCCTTCACCCCTACTCCATCTTCGCCTGTAATTAGTCACTGACAGTTATTGCTGGAGACATAGGTACAATCAGTTTTTGCAGTTGGTAATACATCTGAGTCAAGATGTTGCCCTGGTTTTTGTTAAGCCTTCTGTTTTTAACCTTGGAGTCAGATTCTTCTCACACAGTTTTATGTAAATAATAGCCAATGTTTACTTAACGGTATTTTCTGTTTTTCATTCCTTTTGTGATAAGAGAACTTTGATGAGCACCTTTCTTCTCCAGTGGGATTGAGAAGGAAGTGACATGCTCTCCAATCCCTTGTGCAGTTGGGACGTGTATAAGAATGTGAGAAATAATAAACGGTATTATTCCTTCCTTTCTGCTGAACCTGGCAGGTGGAGAGCGTCTTTATTGTGTCTTCCCAGACACATCAAGATAGGAGACTTCGTTCTAGGATAAGAATCTGAAAATCAGTGGGACTTTAAGATGATTTAATCTTTCTTATCCACCTGGCTTGAAACTTGTTTTTACATTATACATCCCCAAAATTTTAGGTGAGAAGTGTTCTTTAAGTAAAGAGATTATAGTGGATTTTTGCAGGTGGAAAATGTGTATCTATAGAATTTAAGCATATTGCTTTCAGTGTTGGAATCTGTTTCCAGATTTTCTTAATTGAAGTGAATGTTTCTAATAATTTCTTAGATAGTTTATTAATTGTTTTGATTATGGAAATTTTATTTAGCAAAGTTATGGAAAAGATTGAGTTAATACCTGAAGATTCTGCTTGTCAAGACATAAATGATGTTTAAAGGTAACAGGATGCTTTTAAATATTTACATTTAATTGGGTTGAAACAACTTGACTGGGTTAAAGCTCATAAATTTTGAAGTTAGAGCCAGAAGACTTCTATGGATGAGTTGATTTATTTGGGTTTCTTGGATTTTTATCTGGGATTATCAGAAATGAAACATCTCTTTATTCAATAAAACAGTAGTGAGTAAAAAAAATCTTAAGGCATCTCTGTCATAAAACAGTTCAGGTGTGATATAATACCCAATTGGAATGACCAGAATCCACCATCTGGTGTTTTTCTGGACATCTACAAGCAACAGACTGTAAGTGTTATTTGGCACTGCAAAACTGTTTAAAAGATCTTCACAGCTAACTTCAATAAGTGAAAATGAGGTCAAGAAAAAAATGAGTTACTGTTAGAGTAGAAAGTTAAAATCAGTTAGAGTAGCAAAAAAAAAATATCTAGGAATCCTTTTCTTGGTGAATGAGCCACATACTGAGGAAGTGATGTGCCACTGGCAGTGCCATATTTCTCTTTCCCTGGCTCAGTTTTAACTTCATTTCTTGTGCCAACAACTATGTCAGAAAGTCTCAAAGGCAACAGTTCCATAATTAACAAGTTCCCACTCAGAAGCAGCCTGTTCTCTTCATTTTTGGCAGAAACAGCCTGACTTACACTGATTTTTTTCAGGTGTCATTAAAGGAATGGGCACTTAAAATACACTGTGATCAAGAAGTGTAGGAGCTCACAACATATCAGCCAGCCTATAGGAACAGTGTGCACTTACCTCACAGTAAAATAGGTCATGGGAAAAAGAGTTTTCTGCTTCATTTTCATTCCAAGACACCATTATGATCTGTTACTTTAGGCTACCTATCAAGCAAATTTTGTAATTGCATCAAAACAACTTTTTAACCTGCATATTGTTGTAACTTGTCTGTTTTTTAAAAAAAAATAAGATATTATGGCTTAAATGGTTTAATCTTGCACAGTTTGAATATGTGAGTGTGAACACAGCAAATTCGTGCAAAGCTAGGCAGGTTTACAATTTGAAAATGAAATATAAGTGGGTTTGGGCTACATGTGGAAATACGGCTAGAGCTAAGAAAACACCTCCAGGAAAGGAGACAGACTTCTTCGTTGTCAGAAGGCAAACTTATAATAATTGTTTATTCCTGAATCTTAATGCTGTTCATACATATCCAGCTCCTGCGAAACAACATCTCTGGCATCTTTGTGAATATGCTGATTCTACCTCAGTTCTTATTGCTTTGTGTCTCATTTCCTAACCAAACAAATAACACTTAGCAAATATCTGATCTTTGATCTAAACAGAAATGAAAGTGTATCTTATAACTCTTTGAACTGCACAGTTATTTTGCTCTTATCTACGGAAAAATATCTTTTAAGAATATTACTGCCAATCTCAGTTATAATAATCAAGGCAATGCAAATAGATAGCAGTTACACTCCTAAGTACAATATATTGAAGTAACAGCCTCAGGAGATGGGTTTTACTTAATGAAAACAAACAAAAAACCAAACCAGTTTATTTTATTATATATATTTTATTTATGTGTTTTTATTTCTTTTTGAAATAACTATATCATCTCTCAAAAGTATAGGGGGGCATTCTACTGCATTTACAGAAATCAAAATGATTTAGATTTTCTAAACACATGGTATTTTCAAGAAGGTTTCCTAAATGACAGAGAGGGCAAAGACCACATTTGTGAAAGAGAAAACAAAAAAAGAAGACTTCGAATACCTGTTGTAAAACTAATTTTAAGCAGAATTTCATTGCATTGCTAAAGTACTCATATATCATCTAATTTTCAATGAACAAAGTTCCATTGGCACGGCAGCTTTTGGCAGTTCAGTCACATAGTCACCAGGTCCCGCTCCTGTGCACATTCAAGAGAATTAATTTATGCAGGCATTCTTCAAGCATGTCTTAGAGAGTATGCTTTGCACAGAATTCAGTAAGATATTCTAATTTTTTTTCATAGTATAATTGAAAGGATCTCTGCTTTTCTTTCTAAATAGCTCAAATCATAAAGCTATTAGTGAGGATGTTGGGAATGCAGACTGAAATCTGTCCTTTATGTTAAGGTCCTTGAAACCATGTATTTTTATTTTACAGAAGTGTCCAAGCTGAACTCTCATGCTGAGAGATTCATTATAACTGCATGTAGTCTCAAAACGATTTGTTGGGAGTAATTATCTTTATTCTGGCCTGGCAGAGATTAATATAAAATACATAACAGTCCTGAGAGCTGGAGGTAGATCTAATAACTATTAAATAACTGTTGCAAGTAAAAGGGTTTCTCTGTGGTCCCAACTGGCCCACTGCAGTGACACAAAGCAGAGGAACCTTGGGGACCCTGAGGAGGGGCAGGGGTGAGTGAGGCAGGTGGGTGCTGTCGGCTGCATGCAAACCCGTCTGTGTCCGTGTGCACCTATGTGTGTGAACCAGCCATTTGAGTTGGCTAGCAAAGAGTGTTAAGAGATTTGCAAGTCTGTATCAACATTGTAAGTGTCCAATAATTCGGTTGATATTTTTCATTTTTCTCATAAGTACCGAGGTTTTTATTTCGTGTTAATTATGGACTATTAATAAATCAATACAACACTTCAGTCTGGAAGGATTAAAGGATATAAACTGAACATAATTTCTCTCTGCTAGAACTAAATTCTACAGCCTAGAGTCATTAGTGAGCACGGTAAACTATGGAATCCCCTGGTTGCCTGTGCTGTGGAGCAGTGGTCTAAATATACATATATTTAGAAAAACATATTTAAAGTAAAGCTTATTTTAAAGAAAACAGTGATCTTTGGTTCACTTTTGAAAATAAAATAGATTAATACTGTAAAATATGAGTCCCATATTATTTTGAGCAACCAATCATGTCTCAGCATGACAAGATTACTTTTTGCCAATATCCATCTCAAGATTCCTACACGTAAGCCAGACATTTTGGGCTTCAGTTTTAAAGCATTCTTTTCTTTCCATGAAAATCTTGACACTGATGCATTGATCTGTTTTGCAGCATGAAGAGAAGTATTTAGATGGCTAGGTCACATCTTATTTCTGTTCTTGTCTCATGTATGCCCAAATTTAGTAGGGTAGCAGCACATTTTTGTATTTCTCAAGTCCTAAAATAACTTTAAAAACAGGACATATTTCCTCTTTACTTCATTGTAGGAACCTAGACATTTCTATTTTTGTTCTCTGTACATTTTATTTGTATTCAGTTCACAAGAGAGCTTATCTAAATTTTTATTAAATATTTGTGCTGACTAACAAGAATGATGTGAGCAAAATCTCCTTTAAGAAATGAAAATTTAACTTTTGATACAAACAATTTATCTAAGCCATTTAACAAATATAGATTAACTTACAGCCAAGCTGAAAAACAATACTACCAAATATAACTAACTGGTTTTGACATAAGAAGAAAGAAAAGGCATTCTGAATTGACACTTTACAAGCACATTATGCTCCTGGTTCCCCTGAGAATATCTTCTTGAAACACATTCGGTCATATTTTTCTTATGTAAACAATTGAACATAGTTCAATAATTAACCACTGCAGATACCTTTAATTCTGACAGGTTTAGGCCACATGGTGCTATTAGAATCTATCTTCCTTCTACTCTCTGGTAATTTTTGATTAAAAGAAGCTAATTATTTTTTTGCTCAGGAACCCACTCTCCCCTATAAAAGTATATTACTTAAGAGATTTTATTTTTCCTTCTTTTGTGAAATTCTTTGGAGGCTACTGGTTTTTGAAACTTTTCTTTCCTAATCTTCTATATCATATTTCTGAACTCCCTCACAAAGATCCATTCACAGTTAGTGCTTATTTGTTATTTGATATTAGCCCTTCCATATATTTCCTTGCTTAGACCCGTGACCTGTAATTTATCCCATACTTTAAAACTTAAACACTATTTAGTGTTTAAGTAAACACTATTATATATAGTAAACACTATTTACAGTTTACATGTCAGCAAACTTTAAAATCTTTCCAGAATTATTACATGCTTTTAATAAAGCGAAAGACTTCTTTTGTGACCAATAATTGGATAAATTTCTTTTCGTGCACCTAAAGATGATCCTATATGCTTTGATAATATACACATACAGAAAAAAATATTTTCTTTTCTGTAGACTACTTCTTCTGAGAACCAGTGGTGGGGCTTCATTTGGTTTTTTTTTTAAATGTTATTAAAAACTACAAAAACCAACTGGATAAAATGAAGAAAACCTGAAAGGCATACTTTGCAGGATGATTAGAATTTTCTTGATAGTAAATATGGATTTTTATGTTTTATAGATCTTCATACTAACTTTTACACATCAATCCCATTTTTGTTTGCAAATATCAAGTTGCTAAAAAGTTGCTAAAAACTATGTAGCAGATCTAAAAAAACTATTAATAAGTAAGAAGCTGCCTAATAGGGTTAAATTTATCTTTTTTCCTTTAGGATATGGATTATGTCACTACCATAAAGTCAGAAAATATCTAGAAAATTTTTGATGTATTTTCTTTAAGTAGAACTGTTTCATAAACTTGTTAAAGGACTATTTTGTTTATTTCTTTGTCTGCGTAAAGAGAATCCAATCTTTACAACTTCAAAATATTAAAATTCTTCTTAATAAAAAACTAGCAGAGCTTATGTCAATCACTGCAGTTAGGATTGTTTTAACCATTTGACCCTGGTGAAAAGATCCCTTTACAATAACATTAAGAAAATTTTCATTGCCTCTCTCTGTGCCTTGAATTCCCACTAGCAGCCATAAGGATATTGCAGGCACGCTGTACTTCTGACTTCTTCTTAAGAGTCAAGTGTTTGAAACTCTGGGGGACAGCAAAGATTTTTTATTTTCTCTTTAAGAAGGAGAAAATGAAATGCAACAGTGTGTTCTAATTTTGATTTTTTGTATCCTGTCCACTGAAGTCCTGTTATATTATTTCAATAGTATCCCCCATCCCAGTGCACAATAAAAGCATCATGAGGTAGAGGATTGTTGGAATGTTTTCTTTTGATTTAATGACACATGTCTGCTTAGTTGAGATAATAAAACTGTTTGCATTAGCAGCAAAATCAGTTTCTGGTTGACAGTCTAGTATCAGCTATTTTTTTTTTTTTTAATTTTAACAAGTGGATCCATTTCTTCCAGAGCTGCAGCAATACCATTCCTGTATGCATAGTTAAGCAAACCTGCCTTTGTGCTATTAGCATTATGCAAATGAAGCTAAAATTCTTAATGGAATGACACTTTGGCTATAAAATGTGCTGTGAAGGGAAAAAAGTTGATGATGAGACAAGCATATTCTCAGAAAAGAGAAAGAAGCATCTAACTTCCCATTTATTTTTGCATACTTTATAACCATTCTACATAAACTTACAAACAGGTCTTTGAAGTTATGCATTAGCATAATTACACTAGAATAAGTTTTCAGATTTTTTTGTTTTTCTTTAATTTCTTATTGTCTTACACAAAGTTGAGCTACATTGGAAGTATACATTTTGTTTAGGACTAGTCCTCCTCCTTACTCTCCACAGTCACATCAAAACAATTTTAGTTCAAAGGATGTGCCTTGAGAGTAGTACGTACAGAAGGATTCTTCCTTCCTTCCTTCCTTCCTTCCTTCCTTCCTTCCTTCCTTCCTTCCTTCCTTCCTT
>VYXC01007331.1:381417-465747 GCA_013397175.1 Platysteira castanea | reverse complement strand
CTTCCTTCCTTCCTTCCTTCTTTCCTTCCTTCCTTCCTTCCTCCCTCCACTCCTCCCTTTCTCTCCTTCTCTTCTCCTCTCTTCCCTCCTCTCCTCCTCCCTTCTTCCCTTCCCCATGCCTGGCTGTAGGATTGCATGTGCCAGCTGTGCCAGGACCTGACTCCCNTCTTAATGGAATGACACTTTGGCTATAAAATGTGCTGTGAAGGGAAAAAAGTTGATGATGAGACAAGCATATTCTCAGAAAAGAGAAAGAAGCATCTAACTTCCCATTTATTTTTGCATACTTTATAACCATTCTACATAAACTTACAAACAGGTCTTTGAAGTTATGCATTAGCATAATTACACTATAATAAGTTTTCAGATTTTTTTGTTTTTCTTTAATTTCTTATTGTCTTACACAAAGTTGAGCTACATTGGAAGTATACATTTTGTTTAGGACTAGTCCNTGTAGGATTGCATGTGCCAGCTGTGCCAGGACCTGACTCCCTGCAGATCCTGCTGCAGACCCCATGGTGGAGGAGAGCTCTGACACGCTTCGATGAGGTAGCGCTGGGGAGTCTGTGCAGGGGTGCCTCAAGAATCAATCAAGTCCCAGTTGCCTGCTAGAAATAAAGCACAAAGAAATTCTCACAGCTTTTCTGTCATTAATCCCATTAGTGCTATTTCCCAGACAAAGTTAGCTTTTACAGTAATATAATTTTTATGGAACAATTTTTACCTTTATCAGTTTGGGAGCTTTACACTCTCACTATAAAGTAGTAAGTATAGGATAATAAGAGTTAGTCAAGCACAGCATGTGGCACTATCCTTCGTGCTGACTGACCAGCCATGCTGTGCAGATTACACTTTGGCCCTTTATGAACCTTTATAAGGTAAAAGACATTTAGATTTTGCTCTATCTTCAAGCTTCTTCCTGTTTAGCAATGTATTACCTGCACTGGACTCACCAAAACTCAGTATCAGTCCCTCTAGTTGAGTGTTGTCTCAACTCCTGTAAATACAGCTTAGGAGACTGCTGGCTCTCCTTGGTGCTAGAGCACTGCCTGCTCATGCACTGCTTGCTGTCTTCCAGAGCTGTCCTCAGTCCTCTGTTTGTGTCACTTCAAGGAGCTCTTCCTTCCCAGGTGTAGCATTTTAATTTACCCTTGTTCTTTGTGAGATTCCTTGTGGCCCATTCTTCCAGCCTGTGTAGGTCTCTTTGCCCTACCCTCAAGCATGTGGACTAGTTACCCCAGTTTGGTGTCAATTATGAAGTTGTTAGACAAGAGTGGTCCCACAGGGTAGTTTTCTTCATTACTCCACTTGCTACTGGTCTCTGGGTAGAATAGAACTCATTAACCATTACCCTCTGAGTCCAAACATCCAAACAGACGGGTTGTGTAGCCATCTGGCCCATCAATCTAAACCTCGAATGGGCCTTCCTAACTTGGATACAACAATATTATAGGAGCCACTGTTGAAAGAGTAACAAAGTTGGGGTAAATTATATCCCCTGCTTTCCCTTTAGTCACGCGAGGTAAATGATATCCCCTTCTCTCTCTTCAATCACGTTTCCAATCTGTTTTTCATAGAACACAATCAGGTTGATCAGAGGCAATTTACTGCTGGACTGAGTAAAATGGACTTGTCTCTGATTTCCCAGACTGGTGAGTTTGCCCCTTTTGTGAAGATGGGTGAAGCATTTGCCTTTCTTAAGTCAGCAGAGACTTGTTCTTTCAAAAATTATGGAGTGCTGTCTCAAGGACCTTGTTCAATTCCCTCAGTTTACTTAGTTGCAGCCCATCGAATCCCCTACATCTGTAAGTCTCCATGTGAATCTGTACACCAAAAGCATTTACTATATTATTAAAGGGGAAATATTCTTCTGAATATTTTCTCAGAACTGTAGTGGAAACATTCTTCTAAATATTTTTTCAGAATTTTTAAATCCTGTCACTTTGCTAGGTAACAGTGGGTATAAATCTTGGCCTGAGAAGCTTTGCCTTTTTTTTTTTTTTTGCATTAGAGCTTGAAGTGAACCCCAGAATGGAGCAATGACTAAGGATTATTATGCTGTTTTCCTTGCTAACAGACAGTATGTAAATAACCTTTAATATGAAAATTATAGTTTATTTCCTGTAGTCACTTTCAGTTATTTTGTAGTTTTTTGAGGAATAACCTCCTCAGGGGGTGCTAGATAAACTCTTCTAGTCTCCCTTTCCCGCAAAAGACTGGAGCAGATGATTTTTACAGAAGCCTTCCAACCTGGGCTATTCTGTGATTCTATTAACAGATTTGTATAATCTAAGCTGATTCTCTCCTGGTGTGTTCCAACTATGAAGCTCTCTTAGCTCTAAAGATTTTTCTCTGTTTTCTAAATTAAATAAAAATGAAAAGGTGAGAAACAAGGTCTCTACAACCGCCTTCATATGACTGATAGCACCTTTACTGTTAGTCAAACTTGCATTTTGAGAGACCTGTACACAAAAATACCAGTACTCATCATGATTACATGTGTAAAGAAGTTATTTGAGCATTCTTACCAAGGCATAGCACGCTATCACAGTATGTTGATTATATCACTGGGAGTCTACTATCTTATGTAGTACATTTGGGTTCAAATACAAACATTTCAGTGTAATTAAAATTAATTTTCGTCTTCCTTTCTATAGTGACAAAAAAAATCAAATGCAACCCATTTCCAGGTTAATGTTGTTTTGAGAAGCATAATTTTTGTTTGGGTGAGTTTATTTGTTTGTGGGATGTTTCAGGTTATAATCCCAAATATTAAAATTGTTAGAAACAACTCTTTAAAAAAATATTCTCCCTGGATAATATGCTTATATAGTCTCAGCTCTGACAGTAAAAACCAGTGGTGGGCAGATAAGACATTTCTTTTGTAGACCTTAGCACTTGCCTGTTAAAGATTTTGGCAAAATTACTTTTTGTTAGGCGATTACTTATATAAGAAATGAGAGCTAACATTTTCGATGATATATTTGATCAAATCCACTTCCAACTATGTGTTGGTCCATAAAACTAAAGAGTGAGATATGTGTTAACACAACTTGGAAATAACATCAAATATCTAGGCTATTGTATCCGTGGTTCTACAATTTATAACAAGTCCAAATCACTACTGAGGTTTGAATTGGCAGTAACACCATTGAAACCACAGACTCTAGTATAACATTTTATGCTGACAAAAGTAAAAATATATTTAGTGTAATTTCTCCATATTTGCATATTTGAATTCTCTTAAATCTCTGCATCACAAAATGTGACTTTTTTAGGAAAGAGGATGTCTTCCCTGTTACTCTCTGGCAGACCCTGCAGTAAGTAGACAGTAAAATACTTATCTTGCAATATTCCTAAGAAAGGCACGTTTCATTTAGTAAACAGAGAATTTCTTTTTTTCCCTTATCTCTATCAGTTGCTAATTGGTAGAAATCACAGAATCACAGAATCATTTAGGATGGAAAAGACCTCCAAGGTCACTGAATCCAACCTCTGACCGATCACCGCTGTGTCGAATAGACCATAGCACTAAGTGCCATGTCCAGTCATTATCTCAGAACACCTCTAGGAGTGGTGACTCCACCATCTCCCTTGAAGTCCATTCCAATGCTTAACAACTTTATCCATGAAGAAATTCTTCCTTATATCCAATGTGAACCTCCCCTGATGCCATGTCCTCTCATCCTGTCACCAGCTGGCTGGGAGAAGAGGCCAGCCTGCACCTGGGTACAACCTCCTTTCAGGCACTTGTAAAGAGCGATAAGGTCTCCCAAGAGCCTCCTTTTTCCAGGCTAAACAACCCCTGCTCCCTCAGCTGCTCCTGAAAATAAAATGTACAGTTTGTCACTAGTTGCTATGCTCCACCTAGCATTAGGGTGGAGCACAAGAGGTTGGAAATCAAGTAGAGGAATCAGCTTACAACAATGTATTTTGATGTAGAAATGAGGCCACCAAAAATATAATTTCAGGCAGATTCAAACAAACCAAAGAAGGCTTTTCTTCAAATGACTTATATTATGGTTGCCAGAATTTTTACAAATTCTGAAGGAATTCTGGAAAAATATTTGTCAGAGGCACCCATTGTGAAGTTACTGAGTAACAAATTATATTTTTAAAAATCTCCACAGCAGACAATAATTGAAGCCTGGAAAATCTGAGGGATAAACATCATGTTGATTTTTATTATTCACTAGAAAATTATTAGTCAACACTGTTGAAAATGAAGTCTTGCCTAGATGTATCTATTAATCTGAACCACTACATCTATTTTTGTGTACTTGCATTATGAGTTAAATAAATATTTTTTTAACTATCTCCGTCTGGTTTCAACTGGATGTGGGAGGAAGCAGAATGAAAAGAGAAAAGGAAAATCACAGGCCCATTGCAAAATTCAGGTTGAAAAAGATGCCAGGAGGTCCAGAGTGAAGCCCCCTGCTCAGCCAGAAGGTATGATGATGCAGTTGATGGCTTTCCCCAACCTGGTCTTGAAAACCCCCAAGGATGCAGAGAGCACAGCGTCTCTAGGCACCCTGCTCTACTCTGGAAAGTCTCCATAGGGAAGGCTGCCTTTCCTCTCTAGCATGAACTTGTCTCATGTCAGGTGAGGCCCACTTCCTCTCATTCTACCACCAGGCACTGCTGTAAAGAACCTGACATCTCAATGTGCAAGTTGGAGCCCTGCTGCAGAGATCTGCTCCAGGCCCTCACCTTGCACCTTTCCACCTACAAGATGTCTCCAGTAGTGCTCCTCAGAGTCCTTTTTTGCCTGTCCTGTATGGAGGACATGGTCCTTTGCTGCTTGCTGTCCCCCAGGATTCTGTCTGCAGAGCTGCTTTGGCACATGCCTGGCTTGGAAAGCGAAGGAGCTGGGCTGCTGCTGGACCAGACAAAACCACAGGGACAGCTTGCTTCTGACTTGGTCACTGGGGTTGGCCAGGTTAGTGCCAATGCTGAGCAACTATCCAGGTCTTGGGAAGTCTTGTAGGTGCAAACCAAGAAGAATAGTGCATTGTGTCTTCTTGTGGTTTACAGTTCAGTTTCTGTGTCAGTGCTGGTATGTTTCCATCCCTTGAAAATGGCTCATAGATAAAAATGAGTTTGGATAGTTTGTGGATTGATCCTTTCTTAAACACTGTTGTTCGGGGCACTTCTGTATCTCTGTGTGACTTCTCATGGTGGAGAAAGTAGCCAAAGCTACTTCATGTGGATTTACTCCTGATTTCTTGCTGGAAAGAAGTTGCCCAGGCTTCTCTTCAATACAGACTCTCTAATACTGCTTCTGAACTCCCATTCCCAGAGAGCATTTAGGCAGAAGAACATAACAAGCCCCCTCCCGCCTGCCAGCTACAGCCATGGGAACTTGGGTGGTAGGAGTTTCAGACACTGCTGTCTGAGATGGACTGAGAGTAGGGCCTAAAGAATGGTCGCACATTTGGGTACAGAGGCACCAGCAAGAGCAGTGCTAGGCAAAGGCCTTGGACACCCCTGCCCTGGTGCTTGGAAGTGGGAAGCAGGGAAAGCAGAAGAGAAACATCTTCTGTTGCAGCAGAATGATTGAAATCATGATACACATCTCAAAATTTAAAGCACCTGGCTGTTTATTGCAGGTGAAAGAGGTCAGACTGTTGCAGGGGCTGTAGCAGCCCTGCTGCTGCACCTGCTGTCTGGAGTAGCAGCAGGGCTGGCCAGGTGCTCCCCTGTCGTGGTGTTCCCTCAGTAGCGTTCCCTCAAGAGAAGTGCTTGCTGCAGCAGCCTGCTGGGAAGTGGCATTGGAGGGTCCCACAGCTACTGGATCCCTCTGCAGTCAGTCTGTCCCCAGAGTCCCCCTTCTCCCTGTGGAGGCCTGGGTGTCAGTACGCCTGCGACTCAGGTAGTGCGGCTGTGGGGATCTGCTCCGGATCCTGGATGCCTTCCTTTGGCGGTGGGCAGACCAGACAGCTACATATTCCTCGTGGTTGTTGTCCACTGTCACAGCATGCAGCAGTCGCTTGAAGGGCTGCTTGCACAGTGGGCAGGTCTTTGTTTGGCCCATTCCTGAATGCAGATGAAGCAAAAGCGATGCCGACAGAGCTCCACGTAGGTGGCATTTTCAAGGTCATCCAGGCAGATGGGGCATAGGCCATCTGCTGCTGCCATTTCTGATGGCCCTGCTGGTGGCAGCTGGCTCATTCTGCCACTTGTAGCACTGCCACTGCCCACTGGAAAGCAGCCCTCACTGGATGTTGAGGTGCTGGGGAAACCTCCTGCCTGTGCACCAGGAAAAGCCCATGTGGCCCTAGGTTGGAAAGGCTCCCACTGGGACCTGGAAGGAGGTTGGACAGACCCTTTGGAGTTCTCCCCCATGGCAGGAGGTAGAGAGAGAAGGAGAGCAGGAAGGGAAGGCCTGGTCTTCTCCACACGTCTGTAGAGCTGAAGCTGGATGGGTAAGAGCCCTGGGGCAGGCTCTCAGGAACCCCTGGGGAAACACCTGCTGTGTCCAAGGCCCCCAAGACCCCATAATGCCACCCAGACATTACCCAGTTTAGCACAGGGCACAGTAGGGAAAGGCAGAGAGCCTTCAGTGCATGAAAACCCCAGCAACCTCCTGGCACTCACAGCCCTGGGACAGCTCCTGTGTGGGAACTGGGCAGATGGGAGAAGAGACTGCAAGAGGCTGCCTTTGCTCAGTGCTGCTGCTCTCTATCAAGCCAAAGCTTAAAGAGCAAGACCCCGATCCTTCTGGAGCCTGCTCATCTTGCCTGTGTGCCTGCAGCAGTCCTGGACAGAGTGCCAGGGGAGGCCTGTGGCTGCTGAAAAGCAACAAGGTTGGGGAGATGTCACCTTCACGCTCCATGATGTCACTGTGTTCCAAGAAGCCATTTACTGTTGGCCACCCAGCCAGGAAAGTAGATGCCCCAAAGAGGGCAAGACTGCTGTGCAAGATGTTTTGGGATCTTCCCGTGGCCTTGCAGGTGAGTTTTCACCTCTGCCTTATCACTGAAGCCAAGGCAACACATCTCCTGCCCTATTCAGCAACGGGCTCATATTTTCCCTTTCTTTGCCATATAGACATTTAGAGAGGCCCTTGCTGCCTGTGGCATCCCTTGGCAGATTCAGTTCCAAGAAATCTTTCAAGCCTTACCACCAAGACCCTTCCTTATGCAGCCCAGCACACCCTTGGACTGCTTTGCTAAAGGGTGGCTTGTGCTGGCTTGTGTTCATCTCACTGTCCAACATTCCCCGCCCTTGCTGGACCAGATAGAATCAGACAGGGGCTGCTCCAGATAACCCCTATTCAGAACCCATAGGTTCTGCAACTAGACAGATGGGAGCAAGCTGTGGGAGAGAGGAGGTAGAGGTTTTCCTTCAGAAAACCTTTCCTTCCTGCTGGGCTGCAACCCACCGTTGTTCACCCAGTTCAGATACATTTGGTCTTGGGGCCTTGCAGGTAGGTTTTCACCCCTAATTTATCAGTTCCTGTGATGAAAAATCAGTGCCCTGTGCTCAAGGGCCTGGCAACAAGCAGCCCAACAATGAGGATGGGGCAGTGGGTGATGGTTCCTGAATAGTTGTCAAGTGAGGTAGAAGAAGAAAGGAAAATGAAGGCAGACAGTTGCACTACTGAATTCACCCTGGTCTCTAAATTAAAACTGTTCATGTATGGCAGAATGGTTGAGGTTAGATGACTCATATGAAGATGGCCTTTTGCTCAAACAGGGTCATCTAGAGACTGCTGCCTTGGTCCCTTTCATCAATAAGCTCCAGCTCATGTATTGTTGTCAGAAAATATCAGCATTTGTTTTCTCATGTTCCAGAACTGAATATTAACATGCAAAGCATTCCTATAGATATTAGTGACTATATAGTGGTTTTATAAGGAGTAACAACTAACACCTGATCATGCTGTCAAATTTCAAGAATTACCCATTGGTTCATTCTATTTAGATACAGTGAACCATCTTTATAATTTTGTTTTTACTTTTATAATGATACGGCATTATAAAATGATATGGCATCATAGGTTTGAATTTCTCTCTTATTCCTACAGAGCAAAACCCCCAAAACACCCAACACCTTTGTTGTTTTACTTTCCACACCTGAAAACAAAGCAGCTAGCAGAGTAACTTTTGTGTCACTGAGTTTAAAATGTGATCAGGAAATAACATGAAAGGACTTATTTGAATGATAAGATTTCATGATGTGAGAAAATCTCTTTCAATGAGCATTCTACCGTAACACTTTCCATGAAAGATTTTGTTGCAAGAATCATTCTGACTAATCAAAGAAAAGGCAGCATAGACATAATCAGATTTTTCCATACATCTGTTTTACCGATTTAGTTATTAGCTGCATACTTGACAAAAGCTTTTGAATAGTATATGGAATTTTAAATGATTTATTGATGAGATGCATTTTTAAATTGTCATTGTATCACTTGCACACAAATTCCTTGGTGCAATTCAGATTTCATGAGGGTATTGAAAGCAGTGGTTACATTTTCACCCAAATGGAATTTTTAATTATTAATCAATATTTCAATTGCTTGATGTAACTGATACACACTTCACCCATCAAGAAACTATTTAAAGTTTTTTGGTAGAAATTAAATCAACTGGCTGGCCCTGAGTGTTAAAAGAGGTGCTTTTTTTTTGTCTTTTATTTCTTTTTTTCTGTAAGTGTATAATAAACTCTAATGCCATGCCCATTCTGTGCTTTTCTTGCAAGTAGTTTTGAAATTTTAATGCTCTTCAAAAGCCATCAGAGCCTTTTTTTTTAATTATCAAGAAATATTTGAATAATACATTATTTTTTATTTTGAGTAAGTTTCAAGGGAAAATTTGGTCTCAAATTCCTTCTGCTTCTCTGATATATAGGTTGTTACAATCTGCAATAAACAGTTTTACCATTTCTGGACTTCAGACACAGCAAAGTAGTGTGGGTGAATGAATCAGAACTCAAGATCAAATTTATAAATAAAATAAAGTAGTCTTAACTTGAAAACAAATCTATAAAACCTTTCTTGCTTTCAAGTCACCCTCCCTTGTAATAAACCCAGAAAGATCATTCGAGGTTTTATATTTTTAAAAGGAATCTCTTTATGCTTGAAGTCCTTACTGTGACAAATCATGTTTAGTGCAGACTGAGTTGAAAAGAGAAAGGTGCTAACAGCGGTTTCCTCAAGGGCTTAAGATCTCTTCTGAAAATATCTAAAATGCATTAATTTAAAATTCTTGCTAAGCTTTCATTGTGACTTTCTTTACACATGTTTATTTAATTATTCTCCACAGACACAGTTAGAAAATCTGTCCCACTTATCTGGAATATTTTTTAACTTCACAGAAATAAACTATCCAGAAATTTAAGTCATTCTCCTATTTATTTAATAACCCTAATTTATTAAAATTTGGGGGTTTTTTAATAAATGCAAGTGAATATCACTGTTCCTGGCATCCTTGTTTGTTGAAGGATGACCTTCTGCAGCCAGCAGTGTCTCTAGGAAAGCCAATAAGGCGTGCCACCCTGCAAGGCCAGTCTTCCTCTAGATGCACGATAAAATGTGTCAGTGGTGTCTGGTCATGATCAGTCTGTAGGAAATCTCGGCATATAATCTTCATTTATACCATAGCAGCTAGTTTGAGGGACAGCATTGCTCATCTGACTTGAGGGAGGGGGTATACCAGCATTAAACATAACTCACTACATAAGTTATTTGCTAGATGACACATGATGTGTTAATGGAAAATGTTGAATGAAAATCAATTGTTAAACACTTCATTAGATACAGTGAACAACAGTACCTTCTGACTGTGATGGTGGGTAGCTGAACAAGGTATTTAGTGAAAAAAATCTGCAAAATATTGTTCTATGTAACTACATTATGTGGAACATTTCTTCCAAGAATATTCAACGTGTAGAAAGCTGGTGATAGACACACTTTTCACTGAATTGACAGAAAAGAGTCTGTATGGCTTGGGTTTTGCAGTTCAAATGTCAGTGCTTGCTCGGAAATGTCAACAAATGACTCATAACCTTTACTCAAGTTTAACATTAACTTGTTATAAAACCATTGTCACTGTGTTACGTAGTTGCCCATAGTGGTATATGCAGAAAATGTAAAAATAGGAAATCCTATATAAAAAATTCAAAGATGATTCCTTCAAACAAGCTTGTTAAATTGTGGATTATAATACAAGCAGGTACTGGGAAAGGTAGCAGAAAATTTCTCAGCATTCTATGCTATTTCTCAGCAGTCCTATGCTATAGGACAGAGGAATGTAAATAGAAACTTTTTATATTAATTTTTTGGTGATTCACCTGATTATTAATCCTTAATACTAGCTAGCAACAAAACAGGAAACTACACAGACGAAACAATGGTCAAGTCACGGACATGTTCTTTGTATATCAGAATACACAGCCTCCCATGAGACCACCTTCTTGATCACAGTAGTGTCTATATTATCAACCTTAGTATAAAATGTGGCTTTGTAGTTGCATCTGACTTTGTATTTAAAATTTGCTATCTAAACTCACAAACATCTTAATTTACCCAGATTATAGGGGTGTGGGGGATATTGAGTCACCTTGCAGCTTTACAGAGACACTTTGAAGACTCATGCAGTAGTTTTTGTTTCTGTGAAGAGAAAAAAAAATCAAAAGGTTTGCTGAAACAATGCTTTGATAAGCCTACTTTTGACATCTACAAATGTTCAGCATCTGCAAAAGAACCCATCCATCTGTCTAAACGAAATGAAAATCATTCTTCTTGGGACAATCATTGTCATAGTTTGCTCTTAACTACATCTGGGAAGATAACTGTTAGACAGATTCTAAATTGCTGAACTGATGAATGTGCAGAAAATTCCTCATACAGAAGGAGTGTGATTTCATTCTAAGCATAGTACAGCACAATTGTTGTGATTCTTCTTCACGTCTGCATATCCAAGAAAAATGCTCTGAGTATAATCAAGACCTAGATACAGTAGTTTTTTATCTCATTAAGGCTTCAGTGAGTCAAAATATTACAAGGGTACTGCTTCTTAAATTGGACTATAATAACCATGACAACGTCTTTGCTTCTCTTTATGCAGAAATGAAGGTTCATGTTCTCAGTCACAGAGATGTTTTTAAAGAGTTTTTGCTTTAACAAATTAAGTTAAAGATGATATGTGTTGACTCCTTCATTTTTCCATAAGTTTTCATTAGCATATTTAAAGATGCGGATTTTGACATCTATACTGAAATACAAAGTTGACGGATCTTAAACCTGCAATAGGTAGAAAAATATTTACAGCACAAAGAAAAGTAACACAGACACCCAGTGTAGGCTATGAGGACTTTGGTTAGCTTTATAAATTGGATGTTGTTGCTGTCTTCTGTTCACACTTGAACACTCTGCTCCTTCCTTTTTTTGCTGAGTGCAGATAATTTTTGCATATGATATTTTTCTTTAACTTAATTAATTTCAAAAGTAGTAACATAATAAGCAGTCCTTATGGTACTATATATGGAAGGTTTGTGAACAAGGCTTATTTACCACAATGTTATTGGCATCACTTAACTCTACATCTACAAGATTGGGACCGTGTATTGTCAATATAAGAAATACAAAAAACCATTATGGTCCATGTGATCTGCATTTTTCAGGAACTAGGTAGTCAGTGGCAAGACACAATATTCAACATTTGACATCTTCCAAATGCCTTAGATGAAAAACAAAACTTCCTTTTTCTACCTATGTTAATGTGCGCCTTTTTTCTATATAATTTGAGTAAAAGTAAGCTCCTGTTAACAAGAGGACATGCAGACACTGTGTGCTACAACTGCACTCCTTGTCAACAGCTCATGTTTACAAAATGCAGGTAGTTAATGTCAGAGGGCGTTAACTTGCTCTGTATGGCAGGGAAAAACAGTGACTGAAGACTTCAATATAAAGACATACAGCCATGTCTTTAAAGTCATTGCATGTGTCACAGAATCATAGAATCATAGAATGATTTGGATTTACAGGGACCTTCAGCATGATCTAGTTCCAGCCATTCTGCCACAGGCAGGCACATCTTTCTCTAGACCAGGTTGTGTAAAGCCCCATACAGACTGGCCTCGAACACTTCCAGGGATTCCAGACGTTCTCTGGGCAGCCTTTTACAGTGCCTCACTAACCTCACAGAAAAAAATTCTTCTTTATATCTATGTCTTATTTAAAAATAATAATAGAAAAGAAGTGAAAAGAGACATGTTTCTTATTGTGTAAATGCATTTACAGAGCATGAATTGCATTGCAATTCATGGATTCTTGTATTCATTTTATTTTATTCAACATTTTTGTTTTACTATTCATTTCATTTTTAATTACAAATGACATTGCTATTGCTTTTTCTACTCATACATTAAGCTTTACTCTATTACACTTTTATGCTTTACCTTTATGTTTTTACACACAATTTTATCCACGTTCTGTTTGCTTTCACAGGTAGCTTTTTGAAATGTTTGTTATACAGATGAAGACTATTCATCTTTTATTTCTCTCAAAAGAAGAGACATTTATGCCTTAGTGGCTGAAAAACACAAGAAATGTTTCACCAGCATATCTTTATTCAGAAAACGCTTATTCATGAGAAATAAACTTTTTTTTTTTTCCTGTAAGAATCCATCTGCTTTGGTGAATATATTGATTACTTGGGACTGAATTTTTAAGTAAATCAGAGTCAATGTTGAAAGGTTGAAGGTGCTAATATTGCTTCAAGACCTTTGTGTATTTGACTGAGACCTTGATGTGGAATGATGAATATTTACTTCATTCTAAATACCAGAAGAGACAGAGATAAACATATATTGCGGTTTAAAAAGAAAAAAAAAAGAATTAAGATGAAGATAATTAAATCTAATTTAAATAATAAATTAATTAAAATAATCTTAGGATATGTAAAAAGCACAAAACTTCTATGGCATCAAAATAGTAATCTGTACCCTGAGCATCATGGGTTTCTATGTAAGAGGAAGATAAGCAAAATGAAGAATTTGCTGCCCACTAATTTCATGTCACTGTGCTAACATGAGCTAGAAAATAATCTTCCTCTTCATTGACATATAGACTCATTAAATACACTAGTATGTGCAGCAAAGGGGACTTTAAAAGGTCAGAAGGTTTCCACATTCTTTTTTCTCTGAAACTGTCAATTTTCAAACTCCAAATAATTTGTAAAGAAATATTTCTTTTTGTGAATTTTACATTTCAGTTTTGTTCTTAAATTAGTTTTGAAAGGCTGAAGCATCACTTCTTATCTGTTTGATATAGAAACAGTTCTGGCTTTGGATTATACCATTATTTAAAGTTATACATTATTTTTAGTGAAGACAAAAAAATGAACACCAATTAATTTGCATTGAAATTAATAAAGTAAATGTTTTCACCTGTCTGAAGGGATGAGGGAAGCTGTTCCACAAAAAGTTGGAATTAAATAATGACTTGAATCATAATGGACAAAATTTAATGTAATGGGAACAAGTTTTCATTTAGTCTACAGCAAACAAGGAATCGCCATTTGATGTGATTGCTGCCTGAGTTTTGGATTAGACCTAGAGAGCAGACAACTCACACAATTTGCAATTGAATTAGTTGATTTATTTATTATCGATATACTGATGTTTTTTAAAAGGCATAAATGAATGAAGGTCAGGAGTCAGTTCACTGCATACAAGAAATCTATGAGCTTTGTAAATAATGAATGAGATCTCCACATGCAATTTTTCTTTGTGCAGCTGTTCACCACGTTCTAGTTATTCCCCTCAAACACCTTTTCCACACAGATCTGTACAGACCAGATGTACAAATTTTCAGGACTTAAGCTTGCCAGCATCTAGAGAAATTGTTGCAACTGACAAGAGTAGAAGAAAAAAGACAATTTACTTCCTTACTGAGACATTTAACAACTGGTTATCTGCATCTGACATAGTCATCATCATGGCTGGGGAGGAAATGCTTGAGTCTCAGAAGTGACATCTCTCTTCTGAAAACAGACATGGAAGAGCCATTTGAAAAGTTACTTTTCTTCTTTTTAAAAAGGGGAGATTTAACTGTTGAAGGAAACCAAACAGCTAATTAATTTTAAATGTCTTAGATTTCTAATATTTCTAATATTAATCTAAAATATCTGAAGTCAAATTTAGTTATGAAAGTTTGGTCCTCGCTGTAGAGAATAAACTTGTTAAATATATTTAAACATTTTACGTGGCTGCCTCTTTTTGTATCTATTCGTACTACCTAGCTATTCACACAGTTATAATTACCTCCTCCGTAATTTTTGAATATATTCAGGCTGACCTACCTGAACTCAATTCCAGCGTGCTAATGAAAATGATACTGACAAAAATGTGTTCCCTTTGACTACATCTCATATTTTAGTTTTCCTTTGAAGGAAAATAGTCGATACCACATTTATCTAGTTCAAATATATGATGCTTTGACCCAAGTAAAAATTTTCCTCAGAAGTTTTCATTAAATGTAAAATTAGTTATAACACTTTCGTAGTTTAATCAGACATATTTGAGGGGATACACAGCTCTTTGGGGGAGTAGCATTGAAGGGGAAACAATACTGTTGATAACACAGAATTTCCCACTAAAATATCTTTGGGAATTACAAAGCTTCCAGTAAATTTTAACTTAAAATTACAAATAGGATCATGGCTTTTTTCCTTTGTATATGTATTTACTTATGTATTTTTTCTATAGTATTCCAATGCTACTTCATGATATCTCTCAATACATTGCGAATGACATTATAACTTTCTTTTTTATTTAAACAAAATAAGTAATAAATGGCAACTCCTGCTGGGTAATGATTGGATATATTAGGTTCCCTACATCAGACAGCTTTTACTGTTTGATATAATGAAACAGTTTAACTGTTTAAAAAACAAGAAATTTTTGGGTTTTCTAATTACCATATTTTTCATAGAATGTGCTAAAAATTGAGACAGGAAAGATATTTAAGTTGTTATTCAAAAATGGTTGTCCTTGCATTATTTTGAAAGGATTAGATCCATATTCCATGACTAGGGAATTATCACTGAACTAAGATATTCTGATTTTACCCCTAATCAAAGTCCAAAGAAGACTATTTTTTCTTTAAGTGGGAAAGAAACAGATTTATGTATAAATTTTCCATTTTATTCTTTTTCCCAGTTAACAAGCAAATAAAATCAAGAAGTCTACACACCCCAATGATTTGCAAAAGGAAAGTATTTGAGCAGAAGAACATCTGAATGCTTACCAAACTTACCAGCAGCTTTTTGCTTTGACAACCTTTACAAAATGTGGTAAGCAATGTATTTCAAGGGTTTTATAATCAGTGTCTGCACCAAATGCATTAGTAACAGGAATAAAATCGAAACACTCAGATACACAGCACAAAGCATAAGCCAGGCATTTCTAGATTTTTTAGATACTCATAAATAAGACTGGTTTTACATTAGTATCTAATTAGCTAAAAAAAATAAGGGTGGTGTAAATTTTGAATCTGGACATTAATTAGGCCTGAATCTAATCACTTAACATGAAAGATATTACTGTGGTTGTCATGCTCTATTTACATGTTCTAATGGCCACGCAAAGTAAAACATTAATTTAACTGCAATAGCAGCTATGTCTGTAAATGATATCACAAATTACAGTTGCCTGCATTTAGAAACTCTAATTTGATGCATCTTATTGCACTAGTTAGGAACAAGGAGGCAGTTTAATTTTTACGGTTACCATGAAGGAAAGCTATATTCTCAAGCAGGCATGTTTGTCTGGTGCATAATTTCTGAAAACTCATTAATTTTATTAGTCAGCTGAACTTGTTGTGAGTTGAGACTTCTTAATTTTATGCAAGGGGCTTGTCCATCAGTATGCCAAGTAAAGACTGACACAGTCTTCTTAGCAGTTTTGGTAAAAATCTATTATCTTCCTATTATGTTGTATACTTCCCTGAGGATAATATTGCTAGCATTAAAGTTAGCATTCAAGTAAACCAGTGGAGATATTTTCCAAAGGAAGGAAAATCTACCTAAACGAAGTTCTGTGCCTAATCATAACATATAACAAATATCATCAAGTAATTCCAAATAGTTTATATACCTGCAAATACACACATATACCCTGGAAAAGGACTTAGTAAATATTCATGTCTACCATTTCCTTCATTCCTGAAATTTTATAAAGAGATTTTAGAAGAAAAAAAAATTAGGAGATGACAATACAATTAAAAATAAAAATCTCTAAAGATTTAAGCTACCTTTTTAAAAGGAGGGCACTTCTCCTTTACCATTGCATCTCCCCAGTTACACATAAAAGCCCATGACCATAGTAAACAACAATGAAATACACTTTATAGGTTACTTTGCCAGTGTATTGCTTTATCATTTCTTCAGTGAGATCATGAAAATACGGTTTTTACACTTCAAAATATTCCAATGAGTAATTCAAACAGAATATTTAGAGGAGCATTCATTCAAATAAGTTTGTAGTGACCCAAAACTAGGTAATAATAATACTGCTTTTCATATAAGATATAAAGGAACATTATATCATCCATATCAGGGAGGAGAAGACTTTCATTTTACAACATAAAATATTTTTTTAAAAGGTTAAAAAAAAGCTAAACTTTTTAAGAACTCTGTATATGTCAGAGTACTCCTCAGCTGCAGCAGGGATGTATTTCGACAAAGTATTCTGACAGAGTTTTAAAGTAGAGGAAAAATTAGTAACTTTGTTTTACAGTCGCTCTGTAATGTCCTGTGTACTTGGGGAGTAGTTTTGAAGTAGTACTGTCACTGCCTATAGCCCTGCAGTGAAAACACTGGTCAAAAGCCTTGATGAGAAGGATAGAGGCAAAGACAAATAGTCAAGAAGAAACTAACACGCAGCACTGTGGTCTTCAAAAGAATTAGTTGGCCTCCCATGGACTTAACCTTCAGGTGCTTTCTTTTACCTCTGTGCATATTACCTGTATTTGTCACCGCGGAGCTCCTGCTAAAAGGTGAAGCTACTGGGTAACATGAGACCTTTGCTGGCTTGTTTAAGCCATGGGATTGGTGAGCAGGGTCAGAACTGAGCAGCTGGCTCTGATTCTCAGCTCAGCTTTCTTGCAGTTCATCCAATCCTCATTTCAGGTATGAGCTCAGATTGCAGATATTACTGCTTCTTCCTAGAGAAAAAGGACAGATAAATGGTGGTTGATTTGTTTGGGGTTTTTTCCATTTTTCTTCTTTCTTTTAAAAACAGTGTCCTAGGTTAAAATGTAAGATGTAACCAGTAGTATGTATTCCATTATCATTTTCACGGGCTGTTAAAGCAGGTGGGGCAGTGTTCATTATCTCCTACCATGACTCACCCCTGATAACTCCCTCCAGGGGCTGTCTCTGTTAATGGGCTATCAAGGACCCACCACATGACTCACAGAATTACATCAGCCCACTGTGAGATGCTCCGCCCAGGGGGAGGAGACAAGCATTCCCACCTGGATATAATCTGGAGTTTGGAACAGCACAAGCAGCCCTTACCTACTGGGTTCCCAGAGGACAAGGGCCACCACTGGACCTTCAGGTGAAGACCAGACCCTTCTACAGGATCACTGCTTCAACAGGACCACTTCATCTGGACTGCTACCAGCACCCTGACTAACAGGGTGTCAGGTTGTATCCTGACTCTGTCAGTGTTCTCTCACTATTGCACTTATTTTAATTTTCTTATTAAATTATAATTCTGACTTGTGATCTCCCACTGGTTTGTTTTCAAACTAGTACAAACAGCTGGGATGTTCATTGTTGTAAAAGAATTGTATGAAACATTTAAATATCCCATTGGTGAAAATCAAAGAGTTTATAAATACATTTCCATATATTGTTGTATTTAATGTATATATAAATTATAAACACATTCTTAATTCCAGTTTCTCTAGGAAAGTAGAACCTTATTTGTTCTTATTCTGCATTTCTGAGGTATAGTAAATGAACTCAATGAAAATCAGCATTTGGGTTTAATTCAGGTGTAGGAGAGATACTGTGACTTGCTGTTCAAGAACTTAGCTTGTTTTCCATTTACTCTGCTAATTATCTGAGACGATTAATACAGGTTTAGTTGTCTAAGTCAGAAATGCTGCGTGTTTGTGCATGAAAGAGGAAGCAAAAATAGGAGGCAGGCATGCATTTGTTCAGCGTGGGGGACCATAGTTTCTTTCTTGAGCTTCATTCACTCAGGAAACACAACATCATGACACTGATATTGTAGCAGATGACTAAAGCATGTTTCCTCTTCTCCACCCTGTCCCTTAATCCTGTGAGAATCAATCATGTTTATGAGGGAGTAGATTCAGTTTTGAATCAAGACTTTTGTTTGCATATATTTTAATCTTCAGTGAAATGGTCTGCTTCTGCTACTAAAAAGCTCATTTAAGTTGTACAACACTAATTTCTTTTGTCATAAATACTTTTACAGGGTGGTTCAGGAACCCATCAAGGTAGATAGGGAATGTTGCACTATGTGTTAGACATAAAAGACAAGACCTTGATGCCTGAGTCTCTCTGGGCTGAAAACATCTCTTACAGTGGCAAAGGCTTTCTAGATATGTCAGGTGAAGTAGGAACCATTCAGAATGATATACTGTCATCTGAAAAGCCAGTTTTTGAATCTCAGCCACTCTGCTATAAGTTCCTCTGAGGGATGAAAGGAAAATGTGTTTCTAAACCTATTTTGCATACTGAAAGAAAACAAAATCAGTAGCATCATAATCAGCAGAGCTCTGTGTGATGGTGAGACCTGCAGTTTATCAGCTCTGCTCACATGAATAAGTATCGCTTCAGTCAATGGGAGATCTTACAAAGGCAATCTGCAGGTTTGGAGATAAATCAAGCAGCTAAAGAGGCATTAAAAATGTGCAAGGATGGCAGAAAGATGCAAGCAGTTTAGAATATATTTAGCTAGCATAAAATGAATGGAACTTGAAGCTGACATGGTTTTAATATAATGAATGCTACAAGCTTCCCTCTTACACCATCACCTCAGTGAGATTTAAAAAATGGTGTTGAAAATGAAAAGCTTTAGATTTTTTTTATTTCATTTTGAGTCTGCTCTGAGACTCTGATATTTGGTTTTGAGTCATTTATGAGATGGCAGGTAAAGCACAGGGAGCGATCAAAAATATAAGCAAGTCTTGTCCTTTTGAAATGGAGTTGGATTTTGACAGTGGTGTCACTGTTAGAAGTGAATAAGAACTGTGATTTTGTTACAGGCATAAACAGTAAAAATAAATGACCCAAAATAAAACCAGTGATTCCTTGTATATTCCAGTGAGAATATATTAAAGGATATTTAATTATAATGTACTACATGAGTACTAAACTTGCACCATTTTTTCATGCACAAGTTGGTATATTTAATATTATAGTTTCTACTTTGTTTAGGTAAAAAAAGGAGCTAATCAAAGGAATTATTACTCCCATATTCCCAGCATGTTCTTACATTTTAACTAGAAGAGAAATATAAATCTCGAAAATGAGGGGAACTTTATTTTCCACATTAAACTTCATCTGGTTGGGAACTGTGACCAGACCCAAAGTGAGGGATCTGAGTAGACTGCAGAGAGTTGTAGAGGTGAGTATCTTTCCAAACCTTGAAGGTGTAAATGTCCCAACTGACTAAAGGCATTAGAGAATGCTAGTATGAAAAGCAGTTAACAAAAGTTATTTTTTAGTGTGTAAGACAGTGTTGTTAAATGTCATAGAAAAATAAAATAGACTAGTGAGCCAAAAAAATTCCTAGTGCAGATGTACAGCCTTTTGACAGTCGAACCAGGATTATATTTTCCCAGTTGCCATCTAGAAAAAAAAAATTATTTTACTTGTAGTAAAGTACTTGAGACTTATATTAAGCCAGATAACTAGAGGGAAACTTCTGAAAAGGTAGCTATGAACTCTGCTGCTTTTAGGCCACGCCTAAAAAAATCACAGAACTGATATTTAAACAGAAATGTTAAAAAACCCCGAAGTAGTTTAGATAGATGAGCAGGTCACTGTATGAGCAGTGTATGTAGTTTAATTTGCTTTTACAGAGTCTTTCAACACTGTCTTTCATAACATCCTCATGAGCAAACTGGTGTAAATGTTATGATGCCTTGAGTGGCTGCCTAGAAACAGAGACTAGACAGGAATAAGGGAATAAAAGTAGATATTTATTTAAAAGGCCTTCAAAGGCACACACCCTGGGGAGCCAAAGGCTACGTCCAAGATGGACAACGAGTCATGAGTTCTTCACACTTTTATAGGTTTGGGTCATTTGCATAGCAGCATAAATTCACCAATTAAAACTTTAGCTAGGTTTTTATGTAAGTTTCTGAAGTAATTTCTTCAATTTCTCCACCACTCTCGCGGGCCCAGTTTACACATTTTGGGCCTAGGACAGGCGGAGTGTCCTTGAAGAACAAGCTCGGAGAGGCTTTGTTGTGACTATCTGGCATCAGAGAGCAGCAGCTAGCAGGCTACAAGGAACTTCAGAGTTACACACTAGGCAATAAAGGCTTTGAAAAATAAAAAGTTAAAACCTAAGGCATCAGTTCGGTAGGTGAAAAGTGCAATTGACTGAAAGGTGATTGAACAGCCAGGCTTAGAGCTGTGACTGAGGGCACAAAGCCCAGTTAGAGGTCAGTTGCTAATTGCATAACCAGGGGTCCATATCGGGATCACTGTTCAATAACATCTTCATTAATTACTTGGATGATGGTGCAGGGATGTTGGACCTAGATGATCTTTAAAGTTACTTTCTACACAAACTGTTATATGATCCTATGATTTTATGATTCTATAATCTAATGATTCTATGATTGCTTCTATGATGCTCTGAATTGTGCTGTCGAGGCAAAGAGGGCCAGCAATTTTCTCAGGTGCACTGTAAAGAGTGTTGCCAGCACATTAAAGGACATAATCCTTCCAATCTACCTCAGAGTTTGCCCAGAGAATCTTGAGAGTCTGAATCTTTGGAACTATTCAAAACACATCTGGATATGGTCTTGAACAACCTGATCTACCTAACCTTGTTTTTAACAGAGGATTGAAGCACAGAATCTCCAGAGGTCCCTGCTGACCTCAACATTTCTGTGATTCTATGTCCATTGTCAGACAAACCCTTTGTTCTAGCACATTTTTACCTGTGACCAGTGTGCCTTTAAATATGTTTACAATGTGTTAAGGCCACAGGAGTTTAAGAGCGGGTTTTTTTCAGTATGCATAGGGACTTTTTTCAACCACAATAGCTCAAAGACATTCACCAAGACTTTCAAAAAAATAACAAATACCATAAAATCAGTGTTTTAGAAAGTATGGATGAGTATTTCCTTTTGGTGTTAGTGATAAATGTTTTCTAGTAGTTGTAAACATTACTCTTCTGTGTGGTACAGTGTGGGCTAACAGATGTATCTGCTGTCTGAGAAGCCCAGGAGCTGTTCTTTCTCTTGACACCAGGCAGAATCACACTGAATAGGATGATAAAGATGTAGGATTCCTCACTATTGCTGTCACATTTCAGAAACAGTAGCTTCTGTCTGTGGTGTCCTCTAAGCTATCAATTCAAATAAGGTTTGCTGAGGACAAAGTCTAGATAGGTGACATAAATTAGTGAACACTGATAAGTGAAGAACCAATAAGAGGATGGAGAGGTGCTGAGAGGTACTTCATAAGTACTACTCTAAGGCAAATGGACTTACTTGAGAAGATGTGAAGTTTTCGGTCCTTACAAGCCTTAAATGAAATCAAACCTGAAGAATCGATTATCTTTGATTCTTGTGCTCAGGAAAGTAAAATAAATTCCTTCATAAATGTAATTTATTTTAAAAAATGTAACACTTTTACTGTTTAGATAATTTAGTTTCTTCATATATGGACAAAAGTTGAATATATGAGTCTATTCCTACAATAAAGCCAGTCACAAAGGGAACAAAGATATAAATTATTTTATAATATTGTAATGTGGATCCTTTTTGTATATGTCCATGGGTAAATGCAGTGCATCTGGGTTACATATATATTATTTCAGATTTTCTAAGCCTATCTGATAGAAAGATAAATGTCTGTTAATAAGACAAAAGATCTTGAATAAATTGTTCTTGCACTCAGAGATAAATAAAATCTCCTAGAACACTGTGGCCCTTCTAGTTTCAAAATATTTCCTCTTTTGCATCTTTATAAAACAAAGTTATCACAAAAAAGTCCTGCAGAATAAAGATCAGTCTCCAGTGAGGTGGAATTCCATGCAACAAACCACAGCATCTTACTGACTTTTGATTGCCCCTCACCGAATTTATATTCATTCAACTTTTGACCTTTTACATATTCCACTGTTTTTAGAGTTCTTCTTTAAAAGTTCCTTATTTTAGCACAAGGTAAATTATTATCATGGTGTTTTTGAAATACTGTAAAAAATTAATTTTAGAACGTTTAAACTAATCATTGCAATAGTGGAAAACAAGAAAATTTTCCCTTGATACTAGAAAATATTTAAATATTTCATGCTGCTTAAAAAATGATTTTATCATACTCCATTGTGCATCTGGGATGTTATTTTACATAAAGTGAGAATATATATGGATTTAGGTCTTTATCCAGAATAAAATGGAATAAACCTTCAGTCAGCAACATCTATAAGCTGAGTGCTTACTTCAGGAATTTTATGAAAAATTGGGATGATCATTAGGTTAGATGTTATGTTAATACAAGTGAGTGGTCTTGTGCTACCTTCTTGAGGGACTGACAGAGAAAAGAGAATATGCTGGTGCTATTCCAAGCACATCATAGAATTTGGATTCAGTGGGATTACTAGACAAGTAGCTGATGAAAGATGAAACACACATGACAACAAAGCATGTAAATAGGAGCCTACACTTCTATTTGGGCCATGTTTCCTTCTCCACTCTGAACTGAATTAAGACACATACCAGGGATATTCCGGATTTTAAGTGGGCTGCTTGTCTTGTGTCATGAAGGATGAGGGAAAACCAAACATTTCTCTCATTTCCACCCCTCTCATTTCAAATTTGGTCAGTGAATGTCAAGACAACATGTTTATGCCATCAAGAAAATTGGAAATATTCAGTCCAAAAGGGCAGTTTCCAAAGTTCAGCCATTCTTTATTATCTTTCATCTTCTATCTTACCTCTCCCTTACCTCCTTATTTACTATTCACAAAGTTCCTACTTTTCTTTCTTTTGTCCACACTTTTACCCAAGAAATGCAGCTTCTACCTACTGCCTCAATTGTGTTAGAATTCAGCAACAACATGCATGAGGTATGTGACCTTATATTATTAGAAGTAGTAAGACTAAAGGCTGCCTATGTACATATATATTCTATTTGATTTTCACTCCTCTTCCCGTTCCCTTTATATGCTTGCTAGCCACCACTGGTCACCATTTGTATTCCCTTCTCTAGAAGAAGAGGTATTAGTGATAAAAGTTATTATTTTAATCTTTCACAATAGCAAGAGAGAGGATCATATCCACAATTATTGTAAAACTAATAAGCTTTTCGTCATGAAAGCTCTAGATGTCTGAGCAGCAGGTCCCAGGAACCTTTTCTGTTCCCCAGCTGGGTTGTTCTCCCTGGGAAATTGAGAACTCCCTGGGAGACTTTATTTCATGTTGGACACAGTGTCACAAGTTGCTGCCAAGGCTTTCTCTTCCTGCACTGTCATTTTTGAATGCTGCAGTCTTAAAGCTGTATGAAATCCCTGTTTACTTTTCTGTCTCTTGGAACAAAGTTCAACATGGACACTATTGCATAAAGGAATGGTAGCAACTGACAGATGTGCCCTGAATTTTCTCATAGCCACCAATATTCATAAATGCATATACTCCTCTGAGTAATATGAACTCTGAGGAATGTCCTCCCCATTCTTCCCCTTCACAGCTGCTTCTGGCCTCCAGGGAATGGCATGTCAGCCTAATGCAGGCTCCTTTCCAACAGCTGCTGCTTCTTCTGCTCCCTAATGAATGTCTTTCTCAGTTTCTACAGCAGCCAATTCCAACCTCATCCCTGAAGAGCTGAGTAGAAGTCACAGCAGGGAAAAGCAGAAGCCAGCTGCTGCTGGCATCAAGGCCATCCGGGCAATGGGACATGGAGAAAGATGGAAAATACTGTCTATGTTTAGGGCAGCTGCTCCTTGCTGGCATGCAGTGTAGTAGGATCAGAGCATGTTGTACACTCTGTGATGACTATGGCAAACTCAGTCTATCCCAGCCAAACTAGCCCTTTTACAGCTGTTAACACTCCTGAAATTTTTTGGGTTTTTTCAGTCTGTGAATAATGTTAAAGGGTGTTGACTATTCCACCATCCAATACTGTGTTTCACGGTCATCTGGAAGGAAACCCCCTGACTTTTTACAATGGAAAAATAATTTTTCAATGAACTTCCAACCCTACAACTCTCCATTTCCATATTCTAACTTCTTTATTGCATGTATTCCAAATATTGTGCTAACCATCTTACACTTTTTTACATCTCTGTGGGGATAAAAGCATTTCAATGTAACCACTTGGTCAAAATGGAAAACAACTTGAAAAGGAAAGTCTTTATACATATATATACAGTTATTTAATATTCATGCAGCTGTGTAGAACAAGGTAAAAGAAATACAGAGAATCACAGAATCAGAGAGTGGTTGGGGCTGGAAGGAACCTCTGGAGATCATCTAGTCCAACCCCTCCTCTAAAACAGGTTCACCTAGAGCAGGTTGAACGGGATCATATCCAGGCAGGTTTTGAGTATTTCCAGAGAAGTGGACTCCAGAACCTCTCAGGGCAGCCTTCCAGTGCTCTGTCATCCTCAAAGTAAAGAAGTTTTTCCTCATATTCAGTTGGACCCTCCTGTGTTTCAGTTTGTTCCCACTGCCCCTTGTTCTGTCACTGGTCACCACTGAAAAGAACTAGGCTCCTTGACACCTGCTCTGAAGATATTTGTATGCACTGTCGGGGTCCTCACTCAGTTTTCTCCAGACTGACCAAGCCCAGCTTGCTCAGCCTTTCCTCATAGAAGAGGTTCTCCAGTGCTCTACTCATGTTCACAACCATTCAGTGGACCCTCTCCAGTAGTTCCTTGCCTTTTTTGAACTGGGGAGCCCAGAATTGGATACAGTATGCCAGATGTGGCCTTATTTGGGCAGAGTCAAGTAGCAGGATCACCTCCCTCGACTTGTTGGCCACAGTCATCCTAATGAACCCCCAGATATCACTGGCCTTCTTGGCCACCAGGGTGTGCTGCTGGATCATGATTAACCTGTTTTCCACCAGGACTCCCTGGTTCCTGCTTTCCAGCAGGTCAACGTGTACTGGTGCATGAGGTTTTTCTTTCCCAGGTGCAGGACCCGGCATTTGCATTCCTTGAACTTCACTGTGTACCTCTCCACCCGTCTCCAGCCTGTCCAGGTCTGTCTGAGTGGAAGCACAGCCTTTTGGTCTAGCAGCCACTCCTCCCAGTTTTGCATCATCGGCAAACTTCCTGGGTGTCCACTTCATCCAGGTCACTGATGAATAAGTTGAGTAAGATTGGACCCAGTACTGGCCCTGGGGAACACCACTGGCTACAGGATTCCAGCTGGACTCTGCACACTTGATCACAACCCTCTGAGCTGTGCCATTCATCCAGTTATCAATCCACCTCACTGTCCACTCATCCAATCCTCACTCCCTGAGCTTGCCTATAAAGATGTTACGGGAGACTGTCAGAAGTTTTGCAGAAGTCCAGGTAGACCATGTCCACTGCTCTCCCTTCATCTACGTAGACTGTCATGCCATCATAGAAGGCTGTCAGATTTGTTAAACATGGTTTCCCTTTGGTGGATCCATGTTGAAAACTGCCAACAACCTTCTTTTTCCCCACATACCTAAAGATGACATCCACGATGAGTTGTTCTATCACCTTTCCAGGGATTGTGGTGAGCCTAGCAGCTCTATATTTTCCTGCATCCTCCTTCTCTCCCTTTTTGAAGACTAAAATGACACTAGTTTTCCTCCAGTCCCTAGGCAAATCCCCAGCTTTCTCCATGACCTTTCAAAGATGATGGAATGTGGTTTAGCAATAACATTTGCCATCTTCCTCAGCACTTGTGGGTGTATCCCGTCAGCACCCATGAATTTGTTGGTGTCAAGTTTGTACAAATGATCTCGAACCTAATCCTTTTTGACCAAGGGAAAGTCTTCCTTTCTCCAGATTTTCTTGTCTCCAAGGTCTTGGATTCCTGACAGCTGTAGTAGAGAGTGAAGAAAAGAAGGCATTCAGTTACTGCACCTTCTCTGTATCCTCCACCATCAGGGCACCCATCTCATTCAGCAGTAGGCCATTATTTTCCCATCTTTCTTTTGCTATTATTGTACTTGAAGAAGCTCTTTCTGTTTTCCTTGACATTGCCTGACAAATTTAATTCCAAATAGCCTTCCACATTACATTCCTGACAACATTCTTGTATTCCTCCCGAGTGGCCTGTCCTCTTTACCACATTCCCTACAATTCATAATACATAAACCTCATAAATGCATAAGTAGAGAAAAAATAGCTGTTGGGGTTTAACTCCAGCCAGAAACTAAATTCCACCCAGCCACTCGGTCACTCTCCCCCAGTGGGGCTGGGGAGAGAATTAGGAGGGAAAGGTGTGAAAATTCATAGGTTGAGATAAAGACAAATTAATACGTAAAGCAAAAGCCACACACACGAAGCAAGGAATTCATTCACCACACCCCACAGGCAGACAGCTGTTCAGCCTTCTCCAGGAAAGCAGGGCCCCATCATGTGCAATGGTTACTTGGGAAGACAAACACCATCACTCTGAACATCCTTCTGTCCTTCTCCTTCCCCCACCTTCATATGCCTTGTGGTCTGGAATATCCCTTGGGTCAGTTGGGGTCAGGTGTCCCTGCTATGTTGCCTCCCAACTCCTTGTGCACTCCCAGCTTCCCTGCTGGTGGGGTTGGGTGGGCAGCAGAAAAGGCCTTGACTCTGTGTAAGCACAGCTCAGATACCATGAAAATATCCCCGTGTTATCAACACTGTTTTGATCACAATTCCAAACCACAGCCCCATACTAGCTGATACGAAGAAAATTAACATTACAGCCATAACCAGCGCAATAACAAACCTACTTTTTGGATCAAAAGAAGAGTGATGTACAATACTGTTTTTGAGATAATAATAAAAATAAGGAAATTAATATATAAAGCATAAATTTAAAATATATAATATGCTACATTCATTTATGCTATTTAACATTTGTAATGGTACAAAGGTGCAGTTCCTATTCCAAAATGACATTCTTTGATCGATGAGTCTGAAGGAGAGTAGTACTGAGCACAAATAAAAAGCACTGAAATCCACTAGAATTAAGTTTAGTCTCTTGCACTTCTTTACTTGAAGTTTAACCTCATATTTTAGGTTTAAGCTTCAAAAAAATGTGAATGTCTCCAGACGTAAATTGGGAATTTCTGGACTTTTTACAAATTAAAAACATTGGTCATAATTAGTCCTGCTTCACTTAAAATAAGCATTGTTGTGGTGGTGCATTTTCTGTCTGTGCTCTCAGCAGCTGGAGGAGAGGCGAAAGAAAAACAATAAACAAATGTAGGGAATTCTGGCTGATTATGAGAAGAAACTATAATACCAAAAAATATAGATAAAAAACTATAAACAAGTGGGTGTTCTACAGCAGCACATTAGATAGGTTTCTCTGAAAATAAAATATATCTTGCAATATTTTAGCGTTCAATATATTGTTTTTAAAAAATGCTAAATTGTGCATGAACTTTAACATGACTCATTATGACATGAAATTGTAAAGATTTTTTTTCCACAAAGGCTGCAGTCCTGTGGACTATAAACCTTAAGAAAGGCTGTAGGAAAATAGCCAACTGTAGTGCATGTTTTGGGAGGCTAGAGTGTATTGGAGAATCTCTGGGAATCAGTCCCAAGCCTTGTTTGACACCTCCATTAGTGACTGATGAGAGGGAAAAAATGCAATATTAATGAATTAACAGACAAGACTGAATAAGGAGGAGTTTTGAACACCAGTGAAGGGAAAAAGGTACACAAAAAATTTTAGGGCTTCTGGTACTGTGCTCTGGTTTCTGCTGGCACTGGAGCAAAATGTGTCTCACTCAGTCTTGATGTTTGCTGAAAATGCTGCTGACAGAAGGCATAAGAAAGAACAAAAAACTATAACTACAGAAAGGGACATATACATAGAGAAAAGGGTGATATAGATGGGAATAAAATGATTTATGGACACAATCACAAAAGGTAAGAAATGCTCTGAACAACTGGTGTGAGAGGCCTGGGTTGGACATGGCAGAAGGGTGAAAGGAAAAATAGCCTCTAGTTCTGTATCAATACATTTGCGTGCTTTCTCTCTCCCACTCTGCTATCCATCAGATGGAACAGAGAGCATTGATCTTTAAAATGTCTGCAAGAAAACGCAAATAGATAATAACTAGTTTTTCTATATTGTTGACTGATAGAACAGGGAGTGATGACGAGATGGGCACATAATGGTTGTGTAAGAGATTGTAGATGGCTACGTCATGTAGCAGTGGGAACTTCACTGGTAGGAACCTAAATAAATTGTGAAATACAAAAGCATATTGACTATGAATCAGCAATGTATTCACTGCAATTTAGGAGAGCATCGACTTCTTTTTTCCCTATTGCAGCCAAACACAACAGGGCAAACTGCCATCTGATTTGTTAGGCCTTAATTAATACCTGTGAAGCCAGATGGAGTCAGCAACTTTCAGCAACTTTGGAGGAAGTCTTTAATGAAGTCACAAGCAGAGAAAACCGAAGCTCCAGACAAAAATTCGTTATCCATTGAATGCTGTGCAACCTCCCCTTGAACTCAGCTAATTTCCCTCAGGTTTGTGCTGCGAACTTGGCGGTTTTCACATCTGTCAGCCAGCACACTATGCCTTTTCCATGGCAATATCATGATGTCAGTTCCTTTATCAGTTCTGTTAGATTATGAATTTATCTACTTCCAAAATTACTACACCTAAAAATAGTGTTCATTTTAATTCCAATATAGTTTCCTATCTGGTAATTGTGGTCATAGCCATATTAATCACTCCTCATTCTTTTCATATACTAAATTTTTGCGTTCATTGTAATGATTCTATAACTAAATACAATACTTCTATTAAAAAAATCCTGGAATTATATTAATTTCTCAATGCCCGATGCAGTTATTTCTATTTCTCATTCCAAGTTTAGCTTCTCAAAACTGTTTTATTAAAGATAAAAATAACTCCTGCAAACTGAATTCCATTTATAAGTAAAATTGAAGCTATATAGATCATTTGATGCTTCCAATTTTAAGACTTTTTCTGAATAAAAATACTAGGACACTAAAAAGATAGCAAATTCTCTGAGAATCTCAAAGGATCCTGTCTGAGCAAGGTGGGATAAGTGGGAAAAGTAGCCTTTACAAAGGTGACTGGTCTGATGCTCATAAAAGTGATTCATGTTTCATCTCCCAAAGCAGTAGAAACAACTTGCTCCTGAACATCCTCAAAACAGCCTTATGGCCAACTCAGCTACTTATGCAGCTGAGCTTTTCACTACTTCCCTCAATGCTATACTTTCAGACTTTTTGCCTCCAGTCAATCACCCAGCCATAGAACAGAGAATTCAGGTCACCAATATGTGGTTTCTTGGTTTATAGTTTAACACATAAGTGGCTAATTCATGGGGTGCTAGTCTGTTGTGGTGTGTTCATTTTATCAGTTGATTAGTTCTTGTTGGTATGTTCCTTGAATCCCCATTTGTTGTCTCAGTTGGTTTCTTCCTCTCTCCTCCCTAGGCCTGCCCCTAACCCCAAATAAAGCAAGTCCCCTCCCTTTGTTCCAGTACCTTCCCTATCCATCACCCAAACCCCTCCTATGAGTCATGTCATTCTTCCCAGACCCATACCCCTTTATCCAGAAAGTTCTATTGTGTTCAGTGTTTCTTTGGTTCTCCAAGATGTCAATCATATTGTTAAGTTGCTATTGGTGTTATGCAAATATAATCCCTCCCCTAACTCCTCCCTATGTTAGTTCCTATTGGTTGTTCCCTATCCCCGCCTATGCGTAACACCCCCCTTTAANTAACTCCTCCCTATGTTAGTTCCTATTGGTTGTTCCCTATCCCCGCCTATGTGTAACACCCCCCTTTAAAAGTCTGTGTCACCTGTTCCTTTCGGTTCAGTCAGACCGGACAGATTCAGAGAATAAACTGCCCTTGGATATACTGGCCTGGCTGACCCTTCCCTGCCTCTTTGCCTCCAAGCACGCGCTGCCTTCTAGTGCACAGGGCGAAACACGTTCGCTCCGTAGCCGTGACCTGATCCTTGGCTCAAGGACATAGGGGCGGCCCTGTCCTATGGTGACTCCTGTGCGGAGCTAGCCAGGGAGAACTGAAGGGACAGAGCACAGGACCGCCGCAGCTGGCGCCCAGCGTGGGTCCACTTTTCCATTGGGCTTCGGACCCCACGGCAAAGCTGAGACTCTGGGACTGAGTATTCCAGCTTTGGAACGTCAGCACCTTGTGCCTGCTCGCTGTGTTTTAGCAGCTAGAGCTCCCAAGGGAAGGAAGGGTAGCTCCCGTGCAGCCAGGGGGAGTCTTTCCTAGCCTTGGAGGACCTCTTTCTGTCGGATTTCTTTTTCGGGACCACTTTGGGGATTCGTCAGACCCGCGGCTGCAGCGACCGGCGTTCCTGGCCCTTTTTGTGGTAAGTATTTTGGCCTTTGGTTTGGGAGAGTGTCTCCTGGGGGGTGGTGTGGTTCCCCGTCCACGGGCTGGGGGGAACCCAGCTGCGGCCAGCCGCCTCAGTCGAGTACTGAGCGGGTGCCACCCAGTGGTCCCCAAACCATTATTTTTACTTTGCGCGTTTTCCGACCAGGGAGGGTGAGGAGTTTATGTCGGCAGCAATGGGAAACAAGCTGTCGGCCGAACAGAGGGAATTTTACTTCCAAGTTGGGGCTACCCTGGCGGGAGGGAAAAAGGAATTTAGTTCTGCTTTGTTAAAGAATTTTGTTAGATGGATTTTCTTTCATTTCCCGGCCTTGACTCCCAAGAATATCCGTTCAATTGGGTTTTGGAAGAAAATTGGCTTCAAATTAAGAGAAGAAATGTTAAAGGATGACAAAAGGCGGAAAAATTATACCCCTTGTTTTTAAAAATTAATTCCGCCATCAAGATACGATATCCTCGGGAGCCGAGGGAAAGGCATTCCCTGCCTTCCCTTTCCCCTCATCCCTCTCCCTCTACCCCTGACCGGAGAAGCTCTAGGAAGGGAGAAACTCCCTCTGAGTCTCCTTGACCCTCTCGGTCCCCCCACCCTGCTAGCCACGGCCGGGCTAGTAGGGACTCTTCCCTGAACCCTCATTCTGTCCCCTCATCCCCAACGTTCCCCAGGCTGAGCGGTTTTTCCCTGAAACCCCGTTCCAAATCAGTTCATTTTCTCCTTCCCCAAAATGGCGCCCAGTCCCCACCGGAGCCGCGACATGGCGGGCACTCTAGGGCCGTATGTCAAGACTCCAAACCCCATAATCCTCTCCTCTTACCCTCCCCAGAAACCCCGATGCCCTTTATTTTCCCGCCTAATCCCCCCTCTCTTAAGCCTTCCCCTCTTCCTTCCTATTCCCCTCCTACCACTCCTCCCCTAACCCCACCTACCATTAAGTCATCCCTATTCCCTCCCTATGTACCTCCCACCTCTCCGCCCACCCTTACGTCAACGTTTTCCCACGTCCCTGACCCCTCCCCGGAAACCTCCCAGTTTCCCACGCTTGCCTCAGCTCCTCCCCTTCCTGCTTCCTGTTCCCACGCTCCCCCTTCCAGTTCCCACGGTCTGGAAACTGGAACAGGGGGCCTAGGGGACCGGAACCAGGCACTGGAGGCCCTTTCTCTTGCCGCACCAGTTACTTATAACAGGAGAGGGAATAACCCCGAGGGGGAACCTCTCCCTTTCCACACAAAATGTGAGCTTTGTAGAGCACGGAAAGAATTCGGTCGAAAATCGGAATACTTTAAAGGATTATTATCCGCTACATTCACCTGAAATTTATTAGTTCCCAGTGATCTTAAAGATTTACTCCAGTGCCTTCTCTCAGGGGCTGAATACAGCCTCTGGGAGAACACTTGGAAAAGATTACTAAGGGAACTCCTTCCTGTGCTTCTACAAAGCCCACAAAGTGCTGTTGACACTAATAATGACCCAATAACTTTCGACCATTTGTGCGGCATAGGGGATTGGGCATGGGCAAATAAACAGGCAAGGCAGATCCCGTGGCAAGTACTCAAAGGAGTACAGAACGCCGTGAGGACAGCATTTTTTACCATGCCTGTCCGGGAAACTGGGCAAAAATATATGCACATCATGCAGTTGCCCCAGGAACCATTCACTGATTTTGTGGACCACCTTTCTGAGGCGGCTTCACAGCAGGTGGCAGACCCCATTCTACGGGAAAAGATAATACTGGAAGTTGCTAAGACTAATGCCAACAGAGTCTGTTTGCAGATAACAGCCAGCCTGCCTCTCCACCCAACACCTACGCTGCAAGATATTATAGAGGCCTGCACAGCTAAGGCCTACATCAAAAAGCTGGAAGAGCCAGTGACCCCAAAGGGGCTAAGACAACCTCACCACGCCAGTGCTGCTCCTACAGAAAGAAGGCAGTACAATCCTGCCTGGATGGATAAAGCCATCTGTCATAAATGTGGGGGGGTGGGGCACACAGCCAATATATGCCCATCAAGGAAGAATGCAAGAGATCAATCGCAGGGCAATACCAGCAGTAATGATAACAAGCAGGCACTAACAAAAAACTAGGAACATCCTCAAAACAGCCTTATGGCCAACTCAGCTACTTATGCAGCTGAGCTTTTCACTACTTCCCTCAATGCTATACTTTCAGACTTTTTGCCTCCAGTCAATCACCCAGCCATAGAACAGAGAATTCAGGTCACCAATATGTGGTTTCTTGGTTTATGGTTTAACACATAAGTGGCTGATTCATGGGGTGCTAGTCTATCAGCACGTAACTGGAAAATAAATTTCCTGGGGTTCACCACCTAAGATGGTTTTACATGAAGGAATTATGGTGACACCCAGAAGACAAGCTAAAAAGACCAGGGGAATTATAAGTGGTGCAGAGAAGAGCTGAAAAAGAATTTCAGCTCAGATTTTTAACTGGGCGTGCTCTATCCTACCAAAAAAAGTGTCTTTTTTTGAAAATGCCAGGTTTTGCGGAGTGGGAAAAGACATTACCTTTTCAAGACAGGAAAAAATACAAAAACTGATTTAGCACAGGGTAGAATCCACGTGAGTACTCTGAGACAACTTTCCTCTAAGGCTGTTGGCAAACAAAATTCTACATTCCTAGCAGTTGTTCTGCAAAACTAGCAGCTGAAGAATACTTCTGCCACTGTTTTTAGTCCAGCAAAAAGAGCTGCAATCTGCAGGATCAATAACAGACCAGACTATTCCCACCAGAGTAGTTATTCTTAAAGAGAGATGTATTATTATTTTTTAAATGAAAACACTTCCAAGGAAAGATGTCTAATTGGCCATTTTATTTTCCTGATTAATGATGAAAATAAATTTTAAGTGGGGTTGGGTCTTTCTTTTCACCTTAAAGAAGAAAAAAAAAATCATTGAAAAAGCAAATAACAAAATTTGTACTCCATATTTCTTTTATTTTGACTTGGCTCGAAGATTTTCAGCTGAGCTTTCACAATCTGATGAATTTTTAGTTTAGTTTTTCAGAACAGTTTTTAGCATTTTATTTAACAGAAAATTTATTTCAGATAAAAGATATTTTTTAGTGTAAGAATAACGTTTCAGACTACAGGAACCAAATTATAGTTAACTGGATCAAACTTAAACTCGCCTTTGATTAAAAAGTAATTTACAAATTTATCATTGCTGAAGTCTAAGTTTATCCATATAACTCTAAATATCCTTTTTCCCTTTGACTGTAGCCAGTGAATCTAGAAAAGAGTGCATTTGTATTATCAAATTATTTTCTTTATTAAAAACCCAACACACAATACAGCCATATGCCAGCTGTCTGTATTTTGAAGTGCTAACACATCACACCTAAACACTATCCACTGAGAGGCTTACAAGACAAATGTATGTGCTGGTCTGTTTAATTTTATAAACATGTTTGAACTAATTATATCAGCGAAATTACAAGCTGTAACTTTACAAAAAAAGACAAGACTCTAGCACCCTAGAGTCTTGTCTTTTTATCTAGCACAAATAAAACATACAAATGTAACTTTAGCCCCCCACACCCTCATCTCCCTGAGAAAAGTAAGAAGATAATTTTCTTTGGCTGCCAGACAAAATTCATCATATTCAAGACGTAAAGCAATAAAGCTTTATTAATATTGAAATATATGTGATACAACAATAATAGTAGACCTAGGAAAAAACCCCCAACATTGGACTTCAATTTCATTCATTTGAAATCTTACTGCATTGAAGAATGAAAATAAGGTCGATTCTTATGGAAAAATAATACTCCACTTTTGAACAAGTCCAATTTTATACAGTTTGACCAGATGATTTATAAATTCAGTTTCTAAACCAATTTCCTTTAAATTGTGAGTATATTAAATTCATTACTAGAAGATAAGATTTTCAGGCCACATTGGATTAAAGTGCAGCATTTGTCAAAAAGTGAGTCATCAACAGACAGCAGACATGAAGAACTTACGTTAAAAAAATTAATAAGGTCTTCTGCTCTGTGGTTTAAATAAATCTCTAGTCTCTAGAGCCAGAGGCTTATGCCTTTCTGTGTGATCTGATAATGGCTATTGTCACTGGCAACATAAATATTCTGAACTAGATGGATTTGGGATTTGATCCTTATGATAATTCCTGGGGTTTCATTTTTTTGTGTCCACTTGTATGCATTTTTTTTCACTATGCAGCCAAGACCTTAAATATAGATAGCCAGACATAAATGTGATAATCCAAAATATTTTTATTTTAATTCCACAAAGAGAGGTTCAGGGCTCTAAGGACCCTAGGACTCAAGGCTCTAGCTTGGTGGCTATAATATGTATCAGACCACTGTCATTTGCTGATAAAAACTATACACATACTTAGAGTTGCAGCCCCTTCCTTCCTGTCTTCCATGAAGAGAGATGGGTGAATGGATAAATGGGGATACAAAGAAAAGTGAGCAATAATGCTCAATAGTGCTGCTGCTTCTCTATTTGTCAGGCATGTATATTTACATACTTGTTCACACAACAGGAGTAACCAGCCTAGGAAGTTTTTATTACTCCAGAGACCTTGCTGCCAGCAGCTTTACTACCAGCATATTTACTATAACCCTCATGCTCCCATCTTAGCTCTGTATTTCATTGCTGAGATTTGGCGCAAGGGAAAGATAAACATTATCAGGTGTGACTATGTGTTCTCAGATGAACAAAGATGTGACTTCTGTTTGCACCTGGAAACTCAACACACCTGAGAAGGATTTGTCCCTGAAAAGCTAAAATAGTTTTAGGGGTTTTATAAGTATCCCTGTAGCCAGTGTATGGACTTAGACCTTTAGAACCATTTCACTGGGCAGTCTGTCCCCAATTTCAAGTCACGATACTCCAGAAGGTTTGGACATGAACGTACCCATTTAAGCTTTATGTGAGGTAACTGAAAAAGTTCACTGAAGCTTTTCCTCCATTAGTGAAGAGAGCACGTGGTGTTCCTTGTACTACACTGGAAATGTAACATTCAAGTGGCACTCTCCACTCTCTTTCTCCATCTCTGAATAGATACAAGAGCACCTGAAGACTGTATCCACGGAAACCCTACCAAAATGTAAGGAAAGATTTTTTTTTTTTTTTTTTTTTCTGATCTTTCTTGGATTTTTTTACTTTTAGTTCGATACAGTGACGTTTTAAGCAACGTGGTAGGTTTTATTTCTTCCAGAAATAAATATTTTGAGGATTACAAATGTATTACAATACTGTAAAGTAGTAAGGATTTTTAATATTTTATACATAAAATTGAATTTAGGATTCCATTTCAGACTATTTATTCAAATACATAAAATTACTCTCTTAATTCAACTTCTTATGAAAATATCTTTTTGTGGTGGTCAGAAGAAAATCAGGTAAATGGTTCAAGAGTTATAATTGTTCAAAGTCCATGGAAATAAATTTTTATTTCAGCCTTGAAGCTCAGCATGAATATTTGCTACATGAAGTCTCAAATTCACAAAGTATTTTTTACTTCTGTTTCTAAAGAATGCACCAGGAACACTAAAAAAAAGGCCTTAGGCGCTCCTCAAGCCAAATAACCTGGATGGAGGAGATTAAAAGTGGTTGGTTATTAGAAAGTTCACAGCAAACAAGAATTGTTGAAATGAATGTTGCCCAAAGCACTGTTAAACTCTAATGCTTTATGTGTGCATGCAGCCTAAGACAAGATCAAAACTCCTGAGACTAACTCTTAGGTAACCAGCATTGACAGCCTAGCACAGCAGACCTTGGATTCAAAGCCAGCTTTTGAAGATGTGAAAATAGCTCTCTGCTGAGGTCGGCTCTGCCATGGAAACACACTAGGAAATACCCTATTAATATTTCACACAACCAGGTTAAATCTGCTTTAGATACAACTAGGCAAGACATAATCAAATCTTTAGTAGATCATAAATAAACCATTAATCTGAAATAACATGTCACAAGAGAGGAATAACATTAGCTAACTTAAAATGTTTCTACTGTAAATCTTGGTGCTTGTACTAGCTACCTGATGTTGAATTTGTAGTCAAGTCTAGACAAATAGGGACAATTAATCCAGATTATTTTAGAAGTCTGCTTTAGAATGAAATGAATCACAACGCTGAAAGTGCCTTTTCCTTTCTATTTGCCAGGGAGCACATCCTCATTAACTGTGTCTGCATGTGGTTCAATTACTCCCATCTACACTATCCAGCAGCTGCAAACAGCCAGACCATAAGAGAGAGAATACACAGAAGTAATACGATACAGATTTTGACCTGTTTTTTATCCCTCAACATGACCAGGGATTTCAGGAATACTTTTTGACAGATATATTTTGCTTTGTCTCCTAAGGAAGTATACAGGGAATCCACACCCAGATTTATTTATGATGCAATCTAAAATAATTATTGTTTCGAGTGGTATTTGTATATTGATTTTCTAATTAATTGTCTAACCTGACCTAACCATCTTGATGTCCCCTTTGATCAAAAGAAAGAAATAAGTGCAACAGGAAGTTACTCCCACAAAGGTTAGACAGTCTTCCAAAAGTCTCTGCTGTCTGTAGAGAGCTTAGTCAAATAACTTATATCAGAATATCACATTTTAGGTAACTATATTTGGGGAAGATTAATTCCTTCACTTCTTTTTGGGCTGTTTTTTTGTTTGTTTGTTTGTTTGTTCCAGGGTATCGCTGTTTGTTTGAAGGGTAGGGGGTTTTTTGGGTTTTGGGGTTTTTTTTACAGTGTCTATTTTTATCTTCTCAGAATCGCAAAATCACAGAATCATTTGGGTTGGACCTCTGAGATCCTCGAGTCCAACCTTTGACTGATCCCCGCCTTGTCATCGAAACCATTGCGCGAAGTGCCACACCGTTGTTTTCTTGAACACTTCCAGGAACAGTGACTCCACCACCTCCCTGGGCAGTCCATTCCAATGTTTAACATGCCTTTTCATGAAGAAATTCCTCCCCGTGTCCAATCTGAACTTCCTCTGGTGCAGCATGAGGCAATTTCCTCTTGTCCTGTCACTTGTTGCCTGGAAGAAGAGGCTGACACCCACCCTACTAAAACCTCCTTTCAGGGAGTTGTAAAGAGCAATAAGGTCTCTATTTTTTTGGAGTTTGGACCATACAACTTCCTTAAGCACACAGAGTGACAAAGAAAGAATTTATTTGTTAGTAGCATTCCTTCAAGAATTTTATTAATTTATCAACCTTCCTTATTTAAATATGTGGACTGTATGATGTATCTGTAAACCTTTTGTTTCTATTGTCAATACAACAAGTTTGAACATTTCCTATCCTTTAGAACAGTGTATTAGCACTTGAACACTGAAAAAAAAAGAAGATCTGATCATTAACATTCCAGTGCAAGGACCTAGGAAGCCTGCAGAGAGCTCTGACTATGCTTTTCTCATTTTTCTTGAAGCTGATCACTGTCTCTGGGTGGAGGGGAAAAAAGGAGTGAAAGGGCTTCAAGGCACTAAACAAAGGTGATGAAATGATTTATTACTCTGCTTATTTGTACCACACCAGTTTCCCACCCAAAAAGCAAATAATGGTTTAACATCATGAGATTCAACAAGCATATAAATGCTTAAGCTTCAGTGACTGTGAATAGCAAAGGACATTAAATGGAAAAATAACCAGCTGTATTGAAGTTATCATTTTAAACATCCTGCTAAGATTATTGGTTAATAAGAGTCCAGCAGCAACAAACCTAATGGCTAAAACATATGAAGCAATCTATTTCTGGCACTATAAAAGGTCTTTATAAATTGCTATTCATGCTATTTATAAACACTGGTCTGTCTTTACATTAATTTAGACTATAAGAACATTATTTAGCAGTGGGCAATTACAAATAACACAACTCTGCCTTAAAACATTACATTTATGAGAAATAACCAGAGCGGATTGAAAAGTTTGCATCAAAATAATTTTCCCCTAATGTGTGCCAAATATTTGGACAAATTCATTTATGCTAATGAAACTTCATTTGACTAAAAGAATGTGAATGAAATACTGTAAAAATATCAAAATATTATCTTTTCATATTTATGGAATGAAATGTTTCTAAAAAAAATAGAAAACTAAGAACTTTAGGAATCCATAATTTTTCTGGCTTATATTAGACACTTATTTTAGAACAAGATGAGTGAAGCCTCAGAGAAGCCTGCTTTTTACCACACATTACAGAAGCACAATAGATGAAACAGTCAGATGTATGTGTTTATGGTTGGCTAGGTGAATCACTCTCTCATTTTGGGTGTCCTAGAACACTGATTGGTTTGGAGTTTTTCATGTTACCTAGACAAGCATCCAAACAAAAGTTTGTCTTCAAAAAATCAGAATCTTATAAGGATCAAGTGAAGAGGTTTGAAATTGAAAGTTGAAAAATACAGAGTTGATCATTTTCATATTGCTCTAATTCCTAATTTCTGCTTGTACAAAAAGAACTCGAATAGATTAGGGGGATTATTTTTAGTACCTTGTCAAACCTGCAGCTAATTTGCCCTTCTGTGTACTTTTGAAAAATGAACTCATATCCTTTAGACATGTCTGGAATTTTCTCGATCATCTATTGATCTATTATTGATCTATCTATTCTGTCATGGAATAGATGATCCATGTATTAGTCTAACATGTATGCATTGCTCACTGAAAACAGGGAGCAAAATAGAGTCTGATGCTATCTGCATGTGTATAATCACTTCTTGAGATTATTATGCTGTAAATTAATGTCCAATTTTAGAAGAAGTAAACTGGGTATTTTGAAAAGCACCTCTAGAGTCCAATCAGGATCTAGTGAAGCAAGATTCATAAAAACATCTACAGAAAGAAAAATTGGAAAGGGAAGGTACAAAATAGAGTAAGTGGTTAATGGAGAAGGTGATTGCAGCAGTAACCCACTGCAGAAATACATTGAAACAAGCGGTTTGCAAAGGTTAAGCTGTATATCAACATCATTTATTCTCCTTATTCACACTTATCCTGGAACTTTTGGAGCAAGTCTTGATCTTGAAAAGTTGCCTCAGATCACTTCATTTAATATCATCTGTGTGCTTTATTAACATTCTCAAATCTTTTCCAGTTTATCAATGAGCATATTAAATGAGGTCAGAACTCTGGCCTCTAGAGTCAGCACAAGATACCTCACATTTACTTATATAATTTTTAATTTTCATTACTCTTTGTTATAGACTTTTTGTCAGATTTCAGTCCATTGACATTGTTCTCTACAGAATAATTTATATGAATTTTTTCAGTGAAATGTGATGGAGTCACTGTCTCTATTATTGCATGTTTTTATAGCTCTGAGAGCTCTTCTAAGCTCAACGTATATTAGGAAATTAATTTTAACTCAGTGTTGTCAAATGGTTCATTGGGGTGTTAAAGAAAATAATATATGCATAAGATGTTAAAAATTAGAATTTATTTTTAAAATTTCACAAAATATAGGGTTCTAATTCTTATGAGTTGATTGCTCTCCAGACATTGGTCCTGCATATACTGAAATTATTCAGCCTCAACTGACTTCCAAAGAATTGAAAGTGCTAAGAATAGTACAATATTGAGCTTTCCACATTTGACTACTTTTCTTTTGTGTTTTAATGCAGGAAATCATTTAATCATGTATGAAATGAAAGAACCACCCAAGCAGTTTCACTAAATTTAAGATTCCTACTTTCAAGTATTGAGTTACACATATGGGTTAAGGTTCTGATCTTCACCTAAGATATATTAGTGTGGTTTCTTTAAATTCAACAGAACTAGGCCAGTTCAGCTCATCTAATGGTCTGCGAACTCACGCTTTTTTACTAAGGATATGAGTTCAACTTAAGGTGTTCTACTTTGAGAATAATTCTATTCCTCTTCTCCAGAAATGAGTTCATATATTTGAAAGTTTTTGCCTTTTTAAAAATTATTCATTTTACTTGTATTTTTCTTGCTTTTTCAGCCTTTGAAAGTACAATAGCACATAATACATGTTTACTTCCAATAAAAAACCCCAAGTATGCATATTAATAATTGCCATAACAGTCTCACAGAGTGTTGTGCTTAGTGTGGCGTATACAATGGGTAGATTGGATCTGATCCTAACACACAGCATGTGTCACTTAGGCCATAATGTAGGACTTTGACCTGGATAGCATTCTAACAAAATTAGGACACATAAATACAAGAGTGTCATCAGATGGGAAAGGATTTATCATTTAGCTGTTGGTTGTGCTTCCTTGCCCACACGATTGCTTCTTCTCCACCTTCTTTGCCAGTGTGAAGTGAAAGGTATTATTATACCCACCTGATATTTTAGCTAATAAAAGGTGTTAAGTTGAATCATTCAGTTTTGGATAGGAATAGGAAAAAATTCACAAGCAGTACTGCGCTTGACATACTAATTAAGATAGTGTGTCCTAGCCATATGTGAAAGTGTTTTGCCATCTTTTGTTAAAAACCAAAGTCAAATGGGTTAGCTTAATACCTGTTGGTTTCAGCTCATTGATGGGATTTTTGCACAGAGAGAAGAAGGGTTCTCTATCACCACTCTTGGGTAGCATGACAGGACCAAGAGCATTACCTTTTTGTTTTTCTCTGACATACCAGTTTTTCCTGATACTTGGTAGTGGCAGGACTTGAGGACCCAAATGAAAATCTGGGTCAAGGACATTAAATATGTGAATGAACAGCGAATTTAAGCACCAATTCAGGTTTAAATACATGATTGTTGTGGGTTAATGACAAATAAGGAGAAAATGTCAAACTGAAAATACTCCTCATCATCTTTTTGTTTGAGTAAACTATTTAGATTGCAATTTGCAATAGTAATTTGTTCCTGCTCAATTTACATTACAGGAGGGTAGATGGCTTGACAAACTGCCAAACAATGGAGAAAAAAACCTCTTTAACTCATAAAGTTCTTTCCTGCTTTTTCCCTTCTGACTCTCCTTTAACTAGTGATCTTCGGATCACTGGTCTCAGAGCAGTGCAGCAAGTTGTAGTATAAAATGTTTCAAAGTTACCTAGCTATATATTTGGAAAATTTCCCACATATTTCTACAGCCCAGAGAAATTTATTGGTACATTTGCATGAAGACTGAGGACAATCTTCCAAAAACTAGAATGTCAGGACACAGAAAGTAAATCTTATGGACTTGTTTTGATTTATTCCATGCCAAGAAGTGAACAACAAACTTCACAGAACTGGAGCTAATTCAAACAAAAGAGTTTCATTGCTACATGAAGCTGAGTAATGTTGTTTGCTCTGTGTGTTATGATTTATAGATAGTTAGCACAGATAGATTTTAAGTGCTGAATTTGCATTGTTGAAAAGTATCATAGATGGGAAGGGAAATCAAGTAAGGTTACAATCTAATAAAACTAGTGTGAAACAATAATGTCTATGTAATGCAGAAGCCGTAAAGCAAAATCTGCAGTTTTTCTCTATGTACTGCCAGTTTTTAAGAGCACCTAGACAAACATTTTCACACATGGGAGAGAGAAGTAAAGGGATTACTTCCAGTGTTCACTGTTGACATCTAATGCTTATTCTGCCTTTTACACGCTGCCATCTTTGAGACTTGATTTTTCTCTCAGTTTGCACGACAGCAAGTGTTTGTGCATACGCAATTCCATGGAACATTTAGCAAACAAGCCTTATTTTGATCCATTTACAGAGAACTGATATTGCTGTAAGAGCACTAAAGGCAATGAGGAAGAGTTTAAAGGAAAATTGTTTTCCTGAAGCCACAAAAGTTGCTTCCTGGTGTCCAGTAGTTTTTATGACCCTTTGCAAATAGGCGCCAGGACTGTTATCAGACCACGATGACATAAGAAATGTTGTATGATACACTAATTTTATGTTAAAGCAATGATGCTATCAATTTTAATGAGGAAACATAATATACTGCTAATTGATAGTACATTAATTTTTATAGGAAATGGCAATGATGAGAACAAATCTATTCTATTGTATGCTAACTTCTGCTAAGGACATGACAGGGAAGTCTATAAAAAAAAGCTGTCAGTTACAGTAAAAGCATCAATACGGCTTCTGCAAAGGTTGTGAAATGTAAAATACCTTTTCAGGTCATCTGCATTTATCATTTTTAAGGAAAAAATACTGGTAATTCTGAAGTCCTTGGAATACTTTCATAGTTATCATAAATAAGTAGTCTCTCAGTTTTAAACTGGGAACAGTTTTAAACTGTTTAAACTCTCAGTTTTAAACTGTTAACAAGACCACGTGTTCAAAAGGAGAACTTTGCAGTAAGTCAGACTGGTATTACATGTGGACGAAATCTTTTTAAATTTAAGTTTATGGCTGCAAGTCTCTTGAAGCAGCCTAAAGTCAAGTAAAATGATTGATTAGTTTGAATTAACCCCCTCTGAAATACCAACTTACCTTTCATGTTGAAGTTTTTATAATCAAGTAGAATAAATGAATATGTGGAAAAACAAAACAAAGATTATTCAAATTTTGAATTCAAACTGCAGATGCCATTATAGCTACATAAACCAATCTTGCAGGTCTTGCCAGGTAATATTTTTAAAATAAGGTCTGTGATTTCATGTTTTCCCTTTATTTAAGACTGAAAAAAGTGAGAGCACTGGGAAATGAAGGCTCCCTGGTTCTGCAACAACTTGGTCTTGTCTCAAGTTATCAAAATTTACATGTGTCCATTCACATTATAGAATCTCTTCAACTTAACACACTTTTTGATTTTACGCAGTATGATTCCTTTCATTTAACTGTATGGCACTTATGACTGCAGAATCTGAACATGTTTTGCAGTTGAATACATTAAGCCTGTTCTCCTGCACAAAGTAGGCAAATGCCATGATAGCCCTCCAAAACCCAAAGGTATTCATCAGCAAGAGAAAGAAAGGCTAAAGAAGGACTCTTAGCATAACTCTGCCATGCAGATGTGACTTGTGTGAGCCAATTAGTCCTAGCCCTGCACTCCTCCCAGCCCCTTGTTCAGGGATGGCAATGGACAGAACCTGTGGCAGTGCCTCTGCACCCACCACTGCAGATGTGTGTAAAAATCTAACGTGAGGGAGACAGCTGGATAGAATTGTAGGTGTAAAGCTATAACACATAATGCAGTAAATATATAGTTAATCAAACCCATCTAAGCCTGAAAAAGTACTTGCTGGTTAACCTCTCCCTTCACCTCCTTAGGGACATGGATCTCTCCTTCCTGCTACTTCACCATGTAATCTTTCCTCACAAATGTAGCTTCAATTCTCCTCTGACTGTCTCTTACTTTGAAGTAGTGTGTTATTGTTTTTCAATTAAAAAGCCTTATATTTAAGCTTTATTATACTGAACGCAGTAAAGCATTGATAAGGTTAGTCTGCAAGGGGAGTTGAGGTCTTTGAACACTACAGTCATGAGAATCACTTGGGAGGTGTTTCTGCCCCTTATTTGTCTGCCTAGTGAAGATACAGAAGCAGTTTTATGGGCTAAGGTAAAAATAAGATGCTTATGTTGGTATGACGTAGCAGCTAAACTGGGATTCTCAGGGTTACAGCTTCTGATTTAAACATTTCATATCTATCTAAGTGCCAGTTCACCAGTCTGATTTATTTATTTTTTTTTAAAGGTAACCCTAGGAGACATTATAATGTACAGCTTGCAAGAAATTTAGTGTAGTTATTGATGGGCATAAGTTGCTAATTTTCCTTGACATAATCCTGTTGCTCAACATCAAAGGCAGCAAATAAATGAAAAAGTTGGGGGAAAAAAAAAGATGAATGAGGATGTCACTGCATCAATCTTGTTTGCAGCCAGCTGAGCTCCACACAGACAGGAAAACTCATTTTAGGATCTGGCTTATGCAACCCATGTATTCATCTGGATCCCACATAAGAACTTGCAATTTGCTGCTTCATCTGATTTGGAATTTTTGGAAAGGATTGTATTTTCCTGACCCTTCCTGTCAGATCTTAATTGTATGGTTGTTAGAGGGATAAATGTTAATTATAAATGCTGTCTGCTATTCTCATTTCCCTCTTCCCCTCATCCTGTTCTGCTTAATCAAATTTTAACTCTGGTTTAATTATTTTTTTACCATTTGGCACTGCTTCATTCCTGAAAAAAAAAAAAAATTTAAAACCCCAAAAAACCAACCCAAACTCATACCTTTCCTGAATAAATCAGACTTAACCTTCCCTTAGTAAAGTAATACTATCAAATAAAAATGTACTCACTTTGAAAAGTGCATACAGTTTCAGCTATTGTGTCCATATTTGCTAGGTTTTTAAGTGGTACAGTCACAGCTTCCTATTTTATTTTCCTTTTCTTTTCCTTGGCAGAACTTTGGATCTCACCTTCCCACACTCAAAACACCAAGTATAGCTCAACCATCTGTGTGTGCAGCAGGTTGTAGGGCCACCAGGTATGAATGGCCTGCCTCATAAAACATTCATGCCATTGCTGCAACTGAGTCCTTGCAAGCTAAGACATTACCAGACCTTCAGAGAGTCTTGTAAATTATTTTGCTGCACGTTTTGATGAAGTACAACCCAACAGTACAATTACAGAGAGTGGTTGTGAGCTATGATTTCAAGAATAAGGCTGTATAATTTGCTGTTTAAAGAAAAAGACTGAACAAATCTACAGCTAGGATGGGAAGACTGGGTTTTCACATGATGATCCAAGTAAGAGCTGACAGGAAGCAACGCACAGATTTCTAAAACAAAGCCCCAGTACCCGCCAATAAAAGTTTTGTGTCTTCTCCAGCCAAATCCCCTGTTTCAGCTGAGGCAGAAAGCACAACCTGAGCTACTATTTATTGCTTTTACTTTGCTTTTTAGTACCTGAGACTTCTGTCTAAAGAAGACATTTTCCTTCACTCCATTGTAGGCTTTTTCTGACGGGGGGTGACAAGCACTTCCCTATGTATGTAAATAATCTTCATGGGGGAAGGCAACACACAGCAGCAGTGATATGTGGATGTTCCCCCAGCCTTGTATCTGGGATTAATGCCTGACTTCATGGTTTAAGCTGAAAAAGAACATACACATATAGTTAGGATTTCCAAATTTGACTCCCTAAAGCATCAAAATATTTTTAGAACATGTACTCTACCACTCCTCTGTTGTTAGTGATGGTGTCACAGTCCAGTTATGGGACAGGCTGGCTGTGTGCCGACTTGTTGAATTAAGGGGAAAATAGGACATTTCACAAACTGTTCCAGAGCATCAGTCCAACATCTCAACCCCAAAACTGTGTGTGTTCCCATGCTAAACAAAATGCCTTGCATGTTCCCATGCTTTCATGGTGGTGGGAGATTTGCCTTGCAGATATAAACAACTTGCAACATAAATCTGGCATTGGTAAGTATAACTTGGTGTGTATGTTAAGCATCATTTTATTGGGTAAGGTTTTGTATGAGAAAGAAGCAGGATGAAATCACAGATGTATGAGACCTTGAAATAATAGTGGAACATATTGATCAGGTCCACTCTGGTACAAGTATGTCCTTTAGTCAGCATTTTAAGCATTAGTGGAAATTTACTCCCAGGAAAACACCAATAATCTTGTACAATGCACTTCCACTGTAGTGTTAAGATTTGTTTAAGCTTCACAGAGTTCAGTATTTTTGCTGCAAAGTTAGCTTTTACCACAATCTCACACATCTGCTTGCCAGCCTCTTGGTAGCACAAGCTAGCTTTCTGTGCCTCGTCAAAGAGCCCCTAATTAACCTCCCCTCATTGTAGGCTGACATGATGCAGGACACGTTGTAACTGCTGAGAAGATAGGATGAGCTGCTTGTTCCACAGTTCATGATAAAACACTGACTGATGGCAATTAGGCCTGCCTGGGGGTTGTTTCAGTTTAGGCTGGTGCCGAGGGACTCGTGACCATGAATAAACAACTCCTCTGAAGAGCTGATGCTAGTGGCACAGTTCTGTTTCATCACCAAGCAGGCTGCCTGAGACAAATGTTTTGATACATTCAAATCCTGCAAGTATTTGTACTTTAGTCTTTCTATGTGCTTCTGTGGCTGGGATAGTGAGAGATAACAAGGAACAAGTTTTCAAAGAAAGAAGAAAATTACAGTCAGAAGAAGCATTTGAAAATAAAGATATGTGCACTGAGCAGGAATAATAAATATTTAGTGACCCATTTAAGGAATTTTCATGTAGAAAACTGAGAATATAATCTTACTTGATATTAGGTAGTATCTAGGTTTGAAATTAGCTGATCTTTTTTATTTCTAATCTTGTCAGTATTCTAATCCTATAATAGTTTTAAACCATTTCAGTATCATGCATTCCCATGATACGAACTCAAATTTAAACACCCATCTTGTACATATGTTCTATCATTTTCCACAGGGTTTTTTTCTTTCTTTTTTCTCTGGCATCTTGTGTTCAGCTTTGCAGTTCACCATTTTTCCATCTCTTTACTGACAAACCCTGACTTTTCTTGTCAAATGAAACCAGTGCTCCAGTTTTCCTCTGCCATTTTCCTTTGTTGCTCCTCTCATTCCATGAATAGTTGTTTAGTACCTCAGTTAGAAGCTCTCAGTACCAAAGCAGGTAAAACACCATTAAAGAACTGCACAGAAAAATGTACTGCTATCTAAATTCTTGGTCCTGAGATATTTAAGAAACAAAGCAGTGTTGAAACACTGAAAACAAATTACTTTCATAATAAACTGTAAAAAAATTCAGCAGAAATTTTTCCTTGACTTTTCTTGGACTCTGAAACTTTAAGGATAATATTTCGATAAGAAGGTACATTTTCATATGTATAGTAATATGTGTTTTAGCAAGCATTAATGAAGATGAAACTTCAAATCTCAGAGTGAAATGATAAATGAAGAAGTGGTTACAATTTGTAGTTGTAAGACTGGAAGCAGATGGACAGCCATGTGGTATATTTCACATTGTTCATTGCAACACGCTTTCTACCAGCATTTGTTTTGGCAACAGCACATATGACACACTAATAATATTTGGAATATTTCATGAGACATGAAAGCAAAGGTATTGACTACGAGGAAGAAACTCTCCTTCAGAGGTAGTCATAGAGATCTTATCTTCAGGGATTGTATCAAAACTGTGGCTTCGAATCTTGGAGTCAAAAATGAAGAGAAGCTGGTTCTATACATCTTACCAGTAGTATTTCCTGCTTTGACTAACTAAATCAACTATCTTAGTTATATGAAATACATTTTAAAAATCCTTTTTTTTGCTCTAAGCTATCTAAATGTATCAAAATAGGTCCAGATATTATAGAATAAATGGGTTCTATATCCTGCTTACCCAGGAGTGGAATGAAGAAGTAGGAAATCAAAAATTAGCAAACTGTCAAACTGAACTGAACTAGGATGTGGGGTAAGGATTTGCCATTTGTAAGTTGTCATGTTTCCTGTAAAGCAAAACAGAGGAAAGGAAAAAGGTTCTTCTGGGATACAGTAAGAATGCATCACACACTAAAACTGGTGTTATCTATAGGTTGCTATATCTAAATCAATTTGAAATGTTTTATACATTCAAAAGTCAATAGCCTTGTGACAGGATAAAACCTACCCAAAAGCACGGCTCAGATAAAATGAGGTCTTTATCTGTCACCTCAAACTGATTTGATGAGTGCTGGAAAGACAAGGCAGCACAGAAAATTATCATGCAGGACGCTTACCTGGAAGTCCTTCTAGATGAGATATGAACCACATCTGCCCTCCTGTAATGGTTTAGACATGCACTGGAAAGAATCAGATATAAGTTTTTAACCTCAATTGGTCCTGACAATATGTTTTGGGCTGAATATCAGAAGACAGCACTACCTCAGGAAGCCACTGCTAATGGACTTGAGAAAGAGTGCAAGTAAACCAAACTGGGAATAGGTGACCAACAAGATTATAGGTGAGTGCTGTTGATGATTTAACTTAAGAAACAAGAATGCAAGTGGGGACACGTCCACAGAAGCCCCTGCCCTGCAACAGGCTGAGGACAGCAATCCTGAGGTGGGATGGTCACATACACAGCGAGACAGTGCCACAGCTCAGGCACCCAAGGAGACTGCCTCATCCCTGTGCTCAGGGGTCAGAGGCACACGCAGGGGCCTTGTCTGGTGTGTGTCCTGTGGGTGGCAGGAGAGATCTCTACACTGCTACACACACTCCCCTTAGAAAGTGAACTGTAAGCTTTATGCCACTGTGTTGACTGGTTCTGCTCTTGCAGTTACCCTCACACCCCTCCCACCCCTCTAAGGACAAGCCTGAATAATAACATCTCTACTGCTTGATTTTTTGACCTCCCCTAATCTTTTACCTGGAGAGTAAAGAGGACTGAGAAAAGAGAATACAAATGTAGTTTTAGATATTGCCATGCTTACAGAGACCTCAGTCCTGGAAATGGGACCACCAGTTTCTCCTAACTTAGCATTCAGTGTCATCTCCTACACATTTCCACACAAAAGAGAGGACTCAGGGATTAGTGAAGCTTTTACAATATCTGTTTCCTGAAACTCAAAAAAATCTTTCTTCCATCATCAGTGACAGAAGTTGCTTTGAAATAGAAGGGTGAATCAGTTTTCAGGCTTAACTTAGTTTAGTTCTTCAGGTTTCCTGAAGCTCTAGAGATGTGCTATGCCATTTGAGAGCTCATAGACATGTACTGTAGTGAAAGGAAAGGCCCCAGCTAAAGTGATCTGAACTTTGGAATTTACACTGCAAGAAGAAATTTAGTCTCTTAAAATAGATTTTTGTTGTGTATTGGAACAACATGGCAAGATTCTCCCTTCTAATTTAATTACTAGTAAGCAATTACATAAATTCTTCAAACTTACCTAGTTCACATTTTTTTCTTATTCATCTGCTCACTGCAAGCAGCTAATGCCTATATTATGTTTTACATTATTTGTCACATTATCAAGTTGTGATAATAAGCTCCCTGGGATAGAAGCTTTGTCACTTTATGTCATTTTGCGTTTTGGGAAGCAGATGGTGGACTTGTCAGATTGCTACTCCCTCTGAATCACTGGTGATGTCTCTTTAGAGTGGGGACCATTTAAAGAGAGAATTTGCTACTTACAGGTGATGCATCACTGTGACTGTGTAATAATGGCATAACAAAAAGTTATTTTTTTTTCTCCTTGGTACTGCAAGAGCAAGAATATATGGTCCAAACAAAAATTGTCTGAATAAGAATTCTGTTTATTTGGAACTCTTTTTCTTGCTAGTGATCACACGGAAATGTGGTTGTTAGTCTATATATCATTTTTCTATGTCTTCTGTTCTTTAACAAGTAAAGTAACGTTGTTGTTTATCTTATTTGTAAATTGTTTCAGAAGAAATCTCCCACTGTCATTCACAAGTCATAGGAAGTAGTCAAATGAATGCAATATGATACTGAAACGTTAGAAGTAATTAGCATCAACACTTTGATCTTTCCCCATTACACTGTAACATTAATATATTAAATCTAAATCTAAATTAGATGTCAATATAACTTCAAATTTAATCAGTATGAGGTCTTCATCTGATTTCATTGATAGCTTCTTGCTGTATAAGTAGTAACAGCATTCTGCTGCTCTTATTACCATAAACAAATTAAATTCATCTTTCAGAAAACAGTCCTACCACTGAGATCACAGGAAAAACCCACAAAAATTGTAATGAAATCATACTGACTTCCAAAACAAAATAAGCTGTTGCTTGAAATTTAAATATTAAAAATATACTTATGATGTCTTGCATATATAATATGATGTAATAATATTTTGAATATACTGTTCCTATTATACTTGCTTTACTTGGTTGCTGCATGAGAAAAAAATTTGACAAGTGAATATATATTTGAATTATATAAATAATTCATTTGCTTATGTAAATACTTGCTAAGTTTTTTTCTTAACTGCAGCACAAGTTGGTTTTATTATCATCTTCCAAGTCAACTGCCAATAGGAGGGAATCAAAAATATTTTTCACAATGTAGCCAGTTTAAACATTTAGCCAAGGTGTAAAGAGGGAAGGTTTCAAAAATATGTATTTTAAAATTCTCACTATTCTTCTCCATTTTCCATTCTGTGTGTCCAACAGCATCTTGCATATTGTTTGCTACTTGTAGTGTTTATTACAGTTCATCCACTTGTTAGGAACAGTTTTTGGCTTTTTTGCAACTGTTCAAAATACAAGAAAATTGGAATTTTTCTGCCTGTCCTTTCAGAATTTGACCAGTTTCAGGATGATTGATTGTATGAACAAAATTTGATCATAGGGGCTCCATCTGTCTTTTATTAAAAAACCCCAACCAACCAACAAACCAATCCAAAATACAAACACAAGCAAAATCCCCAAATCCCAGGAGGCAGGGGCAGGATTGTTAGGAATGAACAATACTTCTTTCCATATCTCAATCTTGAAAAAGTAATAGAGCAAATTATCTTTAAAAAGACAAGGAGCAAGGTAGTTAGAATTGTTGGGAAAGGTCTAAGCAACGTGTTTATATGAATTTAAATTCAATTCCTCAGTAGTCAGTTCTATAAACAAGAAGACCTTGGGTAATTTTGTTTGCTAAGATTTAAATTTAACACACTAATCTGCTTTAATATACAAGGCACTAAAGTCCAGTAAGACAGCTCTCCACTAATGAAAGAAATCTCCTGCTTGTGAAAATTTCTGTTAGACTTGGAGGAGCTGAAGGAAGCAGCTAGGACAGATTTTGGAGGCGAGTAATCCGTGTGCATTTAAAGTTTTTGCTACCAAAATGTTACAAATAGCATTTTGGTAGCAGAAACTCTAAATACACCTCAATGGTTATGTGAAGGTATCACCTCAGATGTAAAGCAAAATAGAACATAAAACCCCTGAAGCAATTTTTAAGCGTGAAATCCTATTAAATGAATTAGAGTCATTCACCTGTGCATAAAACCTATCATCCTATTTATCACTAAGTCATTTTGTTGTAAATCAGGGGAACACATCTGCAGCGAACACAGAGCCTCTGATTTAACAACCCCAAAATGACCAAAATTAAATTGAGGCCAAAATTAAAAGAACCGTCTTCCACAAGATCAACAACCCAAACATCCACAGGAGTTGTGGTTCTAATCAGTCCAGCATAAAACTGTGTTTCACCTCTATGAATCAGCAATCAGCCTTCTAGAAATTAACAAAGGAGTAATTACGCAATATTTTCAAACCAATTCTGTCTTCAGCCCTCATTTACCTACAAAAATGACAGCCATGTATGACCAGATTTCTTATTCAGTTTTTCCAGGTGCCAGTAATAGGACATATAATACTGAAAGTAAGTATCAGATATGCAGATATGCTGACCTGAGAGGGCCACCCAGAAATCCACTTGCTATTAATACGTTCAATTATTTTTGTGAATATTTGGCCTTCTTAACATCCTGAGGTAATAAATACACGGTGCATCTGAATTAGCTATACAGAGTCTTGCCATAGCCACACAACTTAAGATGCAGTTGACTGCAATCTGAACCAGATTTCTAAAACAATTCCTATTTCAGTCCACTGGTTATGAAGGATGGTAAAGGAAGCCTAGGAGATACCTGTAAATCCAGGTTTGTTTTTGTGAGATCCTGAGGCATCTCAGTTGACACAAAGCACTTTTGAGGCTCTTGTCATCATATGATAGAGGAGGATTGCAGTGCCAAGAGGTTAATCTGCAAGGTGGGCATAAATTAGTCCATTCTGCACAATTATGTCACCCCTTTCTAATTTTGGTTTCCATGGCAGCCTGCAACTCCTCAGAATCCCACATGTCAATTAGGGAAAAAACCCCAGACAATAAACAAACAAAATCAAAAGTCTCTCACTTAAAATTTCTTTCCCTTCTTTTGAGAGCTTCTGCCACAATTTTTTCACTTGAAACCCTCACTAGTGCATACAGATTTAGAACATATATATGTTCCAAGTGGTTTTTAGTAGACTGAACACAACTGTACAAAATTATGTTAGCTGTTGGCACTTCAGGGATTCATGCAGTAAAATAAAACAACCTGTTTTGGATCCTTTTTTTTTTTTTTTTTGTAATTTGGAGTATCTCTGCCATTTTCAAGTGTTGATGTTCAGAGTGCAGATGCTTTCAGGGAAGTGTTCACTGAGAGACCTTGTTCCCAGAAGATAATAGTCAATTTTGAGACTGCTGGTGTGTAAAATATAGTTTAGGCTGTTAAGATTGGTTTTCCCCTCTGCCTATTTCTTTGCATTGCTGATAGCATTACATCCATCATTTTATTGCTAGTCATTCTCTATTGCAAGTTTTAGACCTGACTGTCCTGAACCTTTTGGATCATCTACAGACTCTACAGTTCACTGCAATTTTCAAACTGATTAAAGGGAGTAGGAAGAAAATTACTAAAAACACTCTTTTCCTACAGCTGTTAAAAAACAACTGGTTCATTGTCAATAATTATTTGGAAAAAAAGCAATCATTCTACCTGGTCGTTGCTGTTTCATGAAGTTCCTGCAAGCCTTGCCAACACATATACTTTTTATGGTCTGTTTTTCCTTTCTCTCCGAAAGAGGAAGCAATTTCTCTGTAGGTCAAAGTGTCCACTCAAGAACCAATTCACCACATAGGATAGATGTGGCCTTACTTCAATCTCTTATTTCCATGTGTCTAAGAATTCAGCTGTACCTTGAATCTTGTAAGGAGTTATCTATGGCCCAGTGATGTAATATAACATCACTCTGTGTACACAGTTTTAAATCTGCTTTTATTTCTTAACATGAACAATTCCATTAAATATATTCTAACATTCCCAAAGGGTTTCCAAATCAGTGTTGCTTTAGTATTGATTTCACTTGTTTTTGCATGAGTTTATACATATATAGGTGGAGAGGATAGATCACTGGCAAATTTCAAGAGCATATTAGAGATCTTCCATTTTTATTTATAAATTATAACGTTAATATTTATGGATAGTGACATCTTGATGACTATTAACATATGCTTCTTCCTATTGGTACTAGTGAGGTGGCTTAACCCAAAATGAAGGGCATATTTTTCCCCCAAAGTAACAGAACGCATAAAAAAGATCTGTATTCTGTGCCTGAAGTAATACATGCAATAAAGAAACATTTGCAATCAATTTAGAGTTAATATTAGAAAAATTGAATCACATAGGCACTCACGAAACATAAAAGTTTAAAAGGAAGAAGAAAAAAGTAATTTTAAAAGATAAATTTGTGGCCCCTGAGATTAGGTACAGAGTCCGCAAAATTAAAATGAATTAAATCAAACTTGGGATAAATACTGCTGCTATAGACTCAACTATAAAAATTGTTCTGTGCCCAGAGAATGATCTTAAGGAAAAGCCAACCCTATTCTGTGTTGTCAGAGGTACAGTTTGAGAAATCAGGAGAAAAAAACGGAAAGATCTTTTTTTCACAGCTTTGGTGAGAATCCAATAGCTAAATAGTCCTCTGCTAATAATTTTGTAATACAGTGTTCTTTGTGTGTCAGTGAAATCATGCTGAGAAAGGTAGCTTTCTCATTGTCAGATATCTTTAGCTTCCCAATGGGTCAAAGATTCTAGATGATTTTCATTCAGAGATTTAGGAGATCCTGAAATGCCTTTGAAATCTAGATTAAGAGATTATATGAATCATCCTGGGTCTTCATGCTTGTTTTAATTCATGGTGATCATCAAATTGCTAATACTGAGGCACACAGGAGGAAAAAAATCTTTTAAAAAAATGTACCATCTGTATTTGAATGTACTCCGACCATGTGGAAATCATGAAATACATATCCTAAGAAGGAAATTGGACAACATTTATTAAGCCAAAATATTTTAAAATCATCAAATGCAAAGAACTTGTACCTAAGTTGTGCAAAACACGTATTTTTAAAAGCTGGGTTGGTTTCTTTTTTACAAGTTGAGATATATTTAATTTTAAAAATCACTTCTACTTCTCCCGTTTCTGGCCAAAACTGCCATTTTAGACCGTTTTAAGATATTTCATCTTAAGGCTGATCATCCCAAAATACCAGTGTATGTTCTTTTGTGCAGCCGGAGATGCAAAGCATATCCATTTCTTTCTGAGGTTGGTTCCTGAAATCCTAGATATTATTCCCCTTCCTAGACAAATCACATATATTCTAATTAATCAACGTCTATTTCATCTAATACATGAGTCAATCTCTGTTCAGTCCCTTTATCAAGTAAGGAAAAATACAAGAAGCAATTTCACTGCTGGAGTTTAATCACACATTTTTCCTTCCTATTGTCTGAAGACTGTCTTGCTGTAAGACTCGGATCCATGGGTTTTTCTCACATTCACCTAGAGAAGCTAATCCTCCCTCAAACTGCTTGCAAATTATCTTTCACCGACTACTTGTCAGACCTCTCCCTCCCTAAGCCTCGCATCCGGTCTTCATTTTCCTTCCCAGCTTTCCTTCTTCCTGCAGCTACTTCTTTTTATGTGATATCTTTGGTGACCCTAACATCTTTATGACCTCTGATAACATATTTTTCAATTGCCTTTTGAAATCTGATGTCCCCACTCCTGAGGCTGCATACTGTTTGGGAAGTCTATGCTCTTAATGAGTCCTGAAGGAAACAGCCCATTATTCAAAATGCGAATTTCATGCCCTACTTTTTCATGAAGCAACTTACTTATGGGCCTGTACATTCAGATATTCTGAAACTAGAGAAGAAATATGAAAAATGTTGATGTTCAGAGGAATGAAATTTATTTCTCAGTATTTGTATTACAAACACAAATACCATTTAGACCATTTAAGCCACTGCTTATGATCAGAATACAGCACTTTTAAGGTGTTACCTAAAAAATGCCTATCCCTTCATTTTAACCTTCTCTGTTACCTTCAAATACTCTTTCTGACATGTTGATGACAATAGATATAGATACTGATGTTACTCCCTGCTCATTGCCTCCAAAATACAGATTCACAGAGAGCTGTAAATTTTTGCCAAACAATACTGATGAATACTGTACTATTTTCTATATTGTGTCCATAATCAAGAGCCAGAGTATGCTTGAACTGGAAAATATGTTGCTTTCTGTTCCCTTCCCTTCTCTGAATGCTTTTAGAGGATTGAAAATTCTCTTCAAATAAAGAAAAAAAGCTTCAGGGATGTTTTAATCTGTTTCCACAGATAATAGCTGACACGAAATTGCTGTGCCAGACGGTATCACAGGAATAAATTTATAAGCAGTAAAGCAATATCCCAAGGAATCCAACACTGCACATTATTAGCATATAAATTACACAAATGAAGTAAACATGCTATTTCTGGGCCTACAAAAGCCTTCTGTTCTTCGTACTGTCACATTTAAAATTAAACTGAACAAAAGGATCATATTCAAGATCAATACTGTTATTGATATCTTATGTAATGGAAAAAATACAAGAAACTCAACCACTGAAAAATGAAATATTTTCAAGTGCTTACATAAAGTAATGGACTGGGCTTTCTGGGTGCATGCAAAATGTAGTGTTCTTAAATTATTTGCATATGTCAAACTGTAGCAATAATCTATTTATTTAGGAAAAAATCCTTTCGTTTCAAAGGGTGGATGAGACATTTAAAAATGGGTTCAACTCAGAAGTCCACGAAGAAAACAACACCTTTTCAATACACCCTTCACAGAATGATGGTTGGAACATCTGTTCCTCTGCAAATTTTCTTTAGAGATGATAAAAAAGATGTTTCGTCAAGTCAGAAAGATTAAAATCCAAAGGGTCCTGGAAATGCCAAGACTATTTTTTTTGCACACCTAAAGGAGAATTCAAAAGGGAACTGAATCTTAAATTAGATGAAAAAAAAGCTGGTACTTGATTAAAGTTATTTGATTTTAGGTCAATTTATTCAACTCTCACTGAGTACAACTGAGTATGTGATAATTTACAGAAAGGTTAGGGAGTAGGTTAGGTATTATATATAATTTTTTCTGTCTGTCTATACTCTACACATATAATCTCAGGTGTCTAGATCTGACTCTTTCCCTTGGTAGGTCTGACAGTAAAGAATCTGCTTTTATAAACAACATTAGTACGATAAACTCTACTCTGCTGCCTCCAGAGTTTTCTTAGAATTGCATAGCAAAGTATTTCCCAGTGCCACAAAGTACTTTCTGCATTCTGAGCCCTCGAGTGAGCACATCAAATCAATAATTGCTTAAGCATATGCTTAATTAGGCTAAAAAGCATATGCATTTTGAAACTGCTGCATGAATTCTTTAAAAAATTGTTTAGTGATTTTTTAGAGCATTACCTCCCTCCTGTCTCTTCCCTACCCTGTTTTCTGAGGCATAAAAATTTTTCATTTTAAAATTAACCCACACATCTGAGTCTAAGCATATTTGTTATTTTGATCAGCATTTTTTTTCTCTGGTGGTAAGTATAGAGTTAACTATTTTTGTTCAATGCTTTCATAGCACCTGATACAAAGGTAGATGAAAAGTTCTGAGTTCTGGCCTTCAAATCCATTACATTAGGTTGTAAAAGAAATAAGGAGAGCATATAGGGATTATCTACTTTTCATATTTTCCAAAACAAGAAGAGGTTATCAGGTGAAATCAACAGATTCTGAACACCTAAAGGAAGTTGATTCTCTAGCAAGGGTTTTCATGAAATGGTTCTGATCTGGCTTCAGAATTTTCCAAGTGTTTCCAGACACTAAGGAAAAAAAAATATCAGATAGTCATATCTATGAACATATACCAAAATCTACCTCAAAGAAATCACCATAGAAGTACTATTCCTAAAACATGATCTGAATTAAGTAGGTGAGAGTTTTTTCATTCCTTTGTCTCAGGGTCTGAAAATCACAGAAACAAATCTGAGTTTCTTTCGAATTCTATATTATATTGTTATGTAAGGGAGAATTCAGCTTCATAAGACCGGCTTCATCCTATCACTTCAGGTTTTTTCTAGTGTATACATCTTATTTTGGGGGGTTCTAAGAGCAAGAACCAGATATTTTGTTTCTTCCAGCTAATATTGTTTTAAGATTGCTACTATAATTACTTGCTCTTGACCCGTGGAATAAAGCTTACAGTTATCACAGCTTTATTGCTCAGGCTCAGTGCTAGCAACCAGGAAGATGCTAGAGGATTCAGGGTGGAATAGTCCACACTCTACTTATCAGCTTGAATCAATCTTCAGGCTGTTGTTGACCAATTGTGTTCTATCCAACTGTTCATACCTGGTTTTAGGCAAAACTGACAGTTTTTAGCTTGTGACCATTCTACCATGTTGAATCAAACGTCTTTATGAAATTATTAAAGCAACTGATGACCCTTTTTCTCTCTCAGGCTGGCTTGAGGTCTGGCCAAGAGGTTGGATTTGCTGAATCATCACGGTGTCTCTGCAGTTTTCCCCCTGATACTTCCTCAAGTAATTCTATCATGTCTTGTAACAAAATACACTTATATTGATGAAGAAAACTGTTGGCTCTTCCAATTGCTCTGAAATTCATTATCAATTAACTTTCCATTAGAAACAATTTCATAAAAGGCAATCAACACATAACTGGTAATTAGACTCTGAGAGCAATGAGGAATATTCTGATTATATGTATTATACATGTTTGTCTTCAGGCTTATACTTGAACTTCGAATATGTGTATTGATAAAAATGAAGCTGCATGCTAAGACAGTTTCAGATGGAAATCCTTGAAACAATGACTCCCATTACTGAGTTTTATATCTTTCTGTTGAATCTACTTTGAAGTTGGCCCTGATTTTAGCAATGTTTTGGGCCAGGTGGCCTCCAGAGCCCTTTTCCAGGTTAAAAAATTCTGTGTTGTCTTTATAAAGCTCCTGGACAAGAGTGTCATGAATCACCATTGTAAATAAAGCATCATAGAAGACATAAACTGTCTTCCACTATTCATGCCAGACTGGTGAGTGAAAATATCTCCAGCAAAACTGTTGATAACAATAAGTGTAAACACTGTCAACAGCCTGAATCTTGTCATTTTTCCAGGGCTTTACACAGCCCATTTTTTTTTCCTTTGGAAAGCTTTCTCATCAGATGTGAAGTGGTTCTGACTGAGTGGTCTTGTGAAAAGGCTTAGTCACTTGATTCTTCATGTTAAACCATTTTCTAACATTTGACGAAAAAGTCTAGCTTGGTATTTTGTGCCTTGGAGGAACCAAATTTTAACAGCTCTCAAGGAAGGGTAGAGTGTCTTTGAAGAAGATATAACAATAAATTATAATCATAATTGATATTCCACTCTCCAGTGACTAAAAAAAGTGGAACATAAGGAATTTCACAGAGTGTGCTGCATCTCGAACCAGGAAATCTGATTAATACAGCAGCACACTAATTAGAACTGGACAAAATGATTTTCATCTGAAAATGCCAATTCATCAAGTACCAAGTACTTTTAGAAACTTCTCAGTTTTTGAAGAAAATTTATTTGAGAAAGACAAGTCCTTTTTTAGAAACCTCAACACTAATACAAAATAAAGATATATATCTCCATCTTTTTCTCATATCCTCCTTCTTATACGAACTTAAAATGTTCTTAAAATCCAACAAGCATTAGATACCAGTTTGAACATGCCTTCAATTATGACTATAGGATTAATTAAAATGGAAACCTCTTTTATCAACCAAGGAAAATGAATGCAGCAATTCATTTAAAATAAGCCCCTCTCATAAAGACTACATATAAAACTCTCAGATGTGACTGTCACACAATCAGTTTACCCATTCATGTAAAAACATTAACTGCAAAAGTTAATTCCTTTTTTCCCTTAATAGGAAGAAAACCTAAATTTGATCTCCTAAATTTGATATCCTTAAACCCAGCTGCCTCCAATCCTGAGACATATTAGACTTGGCTTGCACATAAGCACCACACACAATGCAGAAACAATGGCAACGTTCTCTCACTGGAATTAGGATTTTTTGCAATATCATTACAGCGTTTGAGAAAAACATTGGACTATTTATTGGTCAAATATTTTGATTAAGCCAAAATGAGAGAAAGATGCAAACCACATTAAAATCTTGGAAGTGTCTAAAATCTTGGGTTTTTAAAATTCACATATTTGTGGACTTTTCTCTCTTATCTGAGGGATTAATTATCCTACAGCTGATGGCATCTCCTTCATTGTCAGCATTTCTATATAGAATAAACTAGGGACATACCTTGATGAAAAATGTGGAAAAAATCCTTAGTTTTTCCTGACTGGTGAAAAGCTTTTTTTCTGCCTTTATGTCTTTGAAGTTTACCATGCATGTGCTGCAGCCAATGGGAAGCTCTGCCATTTTATTTTAGATGGTATGAGACCAGAATTTTTTGAGATGCTTACCCTATCAATAGGAGCATATGACTCCTGTTTACCCGTTGAATACAGGTAGAAGAACTCTAAATGTGAGGTTGACCTCAGATCTGGACATTAGTTGCTACCTTGTCCCTATCTCTAAGCAATCTATACACTGATTCTGCATATGCTTCTCTCACATGCTTTATTAAGATTGTTGTTCTGTACAAAAATATTGATTTTCAATGGAAAATGTCAGCAAATTTTAATTTCCTTCTGAAAATATATTAAAAAAGTTTTCCAAACTTTATTTAATTAATATGTATAATTTTAAAGAATCCTTGAAAAAACTTAATACCATTTCCAAACAAAAGCTATGCTTGTGGAATTACTTAGAATAGTACTGTTTCCTTAATAAATATGCTTTAATCATTCAAACTTTAAAAACAATATAGAAAAGATGACATTATTGAAACATCTGGTCCTGGACAGTTTTAATTCTTCTTTTCTGTTCTTGGACAATTTTAGGTTTTATTTTCTTCTCCATTGTGCCAAGCAAAGTTCTCTTTCGCACAGGAAGCTGAGCCAAGTGCTGTGCTTATTTTCACAAAAGAGGTAAATCAATACAGAGCCCATTTTCTTTGCAGGAATTATATTGATTTGTACCAATTGAGGATCTAGATCAGTGAAAGTATGTGTTGATTACTGGTTGTCCTCAGAGCTCTCCATTCATGACCTGTCTTTCAAACTTGAGTATAGCTGATCTTCTCTGTCATTTAGTAATACAAAAGGTGTAAGTTAACCAGGATATCTTGAGATTTATTCACAGTCCAAAGATTACATCTAGGTGCTGCAAATATTAGTAGTTAGGAAAAGACTCAGTCCTCAAATCACTTCAAAGATTTTTTTGTTGTTTTAGTAGAAAAGCCACAGGATAACTTCAACAGAAGCAGTCATTCACCTGCCATGTAAAGCTTACGATTTTTAAAATTTCTGTCCAGTTTTTCTGCTTAGTTATGCTTTTATAGATGCTAAATGATTGAAACAAACACACACATTCAAAAGAGGTTTTTATATTTATAAATATTCTCATGTGACTAACTTTGTGTTCAAGAGAAAAAAAATCTCCATTTTTGTTCAAGATGGTATCATATTAAAGAAAAATAAATTAAAGCTAACTCATTTTGGAATTTTTTTCCCCCGGCCTTGGAAATTATATTATCCCTGTTAATTACTATTTATATCCTTTAACTGATTTGCTAAATATGCCATATAAGTGTAAATTTTTCCTCTAAAATTCTTTTCAGTGGGCAATTCCTAAAATAACATCTACTTTGCAATTCACACATTCCTTCAAAAGTGTAAATTGAGGGGAGAAGCCTGTTCAAGCAGCAGAAAATTGCATGGAAAGATGATGCCTCATAGTTGAAAGACAATACAATTTTTTTCCCCTCCTACACTTTGATACAATTGAAATTGATATTGTGGATGGCAACTTCCCTTACAAAACATAAGTACCTATGTTGCTATTTTAATGTCAAACATACCTCATTGTCTTGGTGATATAGCAGTGATCACCGCTGAAACTGGCAGAGTCCGAGAAGTCATAACTTCTTCAGAAAAACAATTTCCAACTTCATTTGGCTTCTGACCTTCATGTAAAAATGAAGCAGTTGTGTCTTTGGAGTAATGTTCAATGCAAGAGTGGTGGGACAACCTTGGCTGGCTGCCAGACGCCCACTAAGCCTTTCTATCCCTTCCCTCCTCAGCAGGACAGGGGGAGAAAATAAGATGAAAAACCTCATGAGCTGAGATGAGGAAAGGGAAAGCACTCACCAAGTACTGTAATGGGCAAACCAGACCTGATTTAGGGAACTTTAATTAATTTAATTAATTGTTGTCAACTAATAACAGACTGCTGGAGTCAGACAAAAGGGACAAGTGCTTTTCCATCACCTCCATCAAAAGTCTCTACCCAAATTTTCTAAAATATTTTTGGGTGTATATTTATTCTTTTATTCCTTTCCCCATGGATAACCATGTAGTTATATTCTGTTTTTATCACCAAGTTCCGTGCTTTAGATCCTACTAACCATTCAGAAAATAATTTATCCCAAATTAAAATTTTGTGAAGTGCAAAAAGACATGGCTCATGATTTCATTTCTTCGTTTTTGCCACAACCCTCAGACATCCAGCAGATCAGAACATATCCCCCTTCCTTACCATGCAAAAGAAAAATCATCTTTGGCCTTTTTTCTGGGTTCATTCTCCTTAAAAGAACAGCTGGATTCTATATCAATGGGTCACATGAATGAATCAGGCACAACTCAGTTAAAAAATACAGTAAATATTGGTAATCATGTACTAAAATTTGTTCCTGCTTGTTTCACGACTTTTCGCTTTAGAATTCATACATCTGAAATCTTAAGTTAATTGGATTCACTGTTTCATCTATTGTGTTTGTTTTATGAGCTGATTATTAGTAACCATGCACACAATCCAGGCCGTAGTTTATACATCTGTGGGTGCTACATGACGGCTGCTGCCGAACCAGCGAAAGGTTCTCCTGAAGATTCTCGCTAAATTTGAGTGACTAAGACTTCCCTCCTTGCTTCTGTTCCTGGTGTCCAGCTCCACACAACAATCTTTTTTCCTTTTTCCCCAAAGCTGTTCTGGAGATGAGCATTTTTTTTTTCTGCATGTATTTCTACTTTCTTCTTTGAAATAGTATTTTATTTGGCTTGTGTGGATGAAGTATTTTCTCTTCCAAGAAACTGCTCCTCTTTCTCTGAATTTTGAATGAGAACATTAATGTCTGCTTATCAGGGTTTTAAGCACAATAGCTTTGAGATTTAATGTTTGATAATCCAGTCTGAAAAAAAAAAAAAAATAATGTTTCATCAAAGAATTTGGTTAAAATGTAGAAAGTCTCATAAACTTGTATCTGCATATTTCCATAAATCTAAAGCATAAAAAGATTTTTTTTTCCCACAGAGCACTAGTCTGTTTTTCAGTATATCATTCAAGTACCCTCATGACTACATGTAGAAATCTTATCATGTCAATAGATTGATTATTTTATACCAGCAAAAAAGAGCAGGTAAGCAAGAGATCTAGAGTAGCATATAAAATAAGACAAATCTAAGTCGATGCAAATACCAGGAAATAATAGGTTTTAAACCTAAAAGATAATGGAGTACATAAATAAATTAAATAGTGTCATCACGTATACTGCTAATGCTTTCTATATATTAACTAATATATTCACATGTCTGTCAGCTCCTAATTTACTTTAAGAAATTAATGGGACAAACTAAGACAGCCGACTGTGATTAATAAATTGTGATAATTCCGGTTATATTAGGACAAGTTTTCCTGAAATCACTCATTAAGAACATTAATTTGCAAAAAAGTTTTTCAAAAGTATCATCAAATAAATGGAAAGCCTTGATAATTTGTGGAATATTAGTCTTTCACATAAATTTGATTAGAGATTTCAAGACAATAATTCCTTCTGTATTAAAAAAAATTACAGTATATGTTGATTAAATTATCATAATATTTTTCATTACACAATTTTTCATTGTCTTCAGCTCCCCAATAGATTTAAGCAGATTAGGAAATCAATATATAATATAAACCTCTTTAAAGATTGTTTAATGAATCTGAGAAGCTGCATTTGTGCTAGCATATCATTATAGAACAACTCCAAATACTCAGTCAAAAATCTGAATTAGGGAAGTGAATAAATAAATCTAAGTAAAATTATTTTTTTACATTTTTCTAAAGGAAACCATCTATAAACCTAACACCATAGTTCTTTTTGGCTGGTGTTTAGTGAGTGAAATGAAGTTATTTTAAAAAGTTACCTTAAACTTGAATAGAAAGTGGTAATTTAAAATTAGTCCTTTGATGCTTTAATATGAATACATTGGAAAGAAAAATACTACTGCAATTCAAAAGGCGGATGACAGGAAATATTTGATTATTTGTTCTGAAAATTGACACAATTACTGAGAGTTATTGAATAGCAGTAAGCACTTCAAAATTAGAGGCAAAATTTTCTGAAATATTCTCTATTATTTTTTAGAGAATTATAATATTTTATGGTTTCGATAAATATATGGAATTGAGTTTTTGAGCATATCCTCCATAAAATTCTCCAAGCTGTCCATAGAAAAATATTAGCTTTAAAAAAGAATTTATATGTGCTAGGGTAATTCTTACAGTTTTTCAATTTATTGAATTTTTATTGTATTTTTAAAAAATAAATTATCTTTGTATGAGTAGGGAAATAATGAAACACTTATTGAAATAGCTGTTCTGGAATACATTTTCTGAACCACTTGATATCTGAATTTTTGCTTCCTCTTATGGTTTTTATTCTGTAATTCTGTTGCTTTGCTGAAAAGACATAAAAAGCAGGGAAGATAATTTTTTCCTTTCTTAATATAAAATTTCTTTCTTTATTCTTGGGGGGGTTTGCCTCCTTTTGAAGTAGAGTTCTGAAAGAAATTATCAAATCAATGAAGACTGGTCACAAATAGAGAATATTTGTCTACTGGGCAAAGGTCAAAGAAGAAAATGAACCCTGTGTACAGCTAAAGATTCCCAGAGATCAAAGATATCTCATAAGGGGATGGATCTTAAGCATCTGGGCACACTGATTTTCATGCAATGCTTAGAATAGATCCTCAATTGTGAAGTTAAATCCAATTTTTAACTCTCTGGAGTTAAATCACATAGCCCACACTAAATGAGGTACTTCAAGTGATACGTAGAAAAGGCAAAAAGCAATGAGGATATACCCAAGGAACTTTTCTGGAATATTCTAGTGTTATTTCAATTCATATTAATATTATTAATGCCTAAAAATAGAGGATGCTTTTCTATCTGCAGAACACAAACACTGTAGAAAGCTGCAAGTCTAACAGGGAACAGGGTTATAATTAAATTAAGATTATAAACAAAATAAATGTTTGGATAAAAAGCATTTGGTTCAGTAAGAGCAAATACAAATTTCCCCTAACCTTGTAGGAATAATCTACAGATAGAAGATACAGAATGACAAGCACAAGTCTACTGCACACAGAAAAAGAAACACCTGTAAGGGATGGACTGAACTGCACAAGTCAGTAACACCACACAGCCTTGACAAAGGCAGACACCATCCCAAGACATAGAAACAGTGCTGTCTTTAAGATATGTGCAGTCATTCTTCTTTGCTGCTTGAGCTGATAAGGCACCCAGTGCCCAGCTTTTGAGCATGGTAGCTCACAGCATTTGGTATAACTGGAGAAAGTTCACAGAAAGTAGAAATAGTGATAGCATGAGTCATGAGGAAATGTTGAGATAATTCAGTTTGCTTGTACTTGAGAAGCAAAATCTCAGGGATGATATTACAATTAACTACAAATTTGAAAAGTATAATTTCGCGGTATAAGCAGAAAAATGAGAAGAGCAACAGACAAGTAAGACAATTAAACAAATAAAGATTCACACTAAATTTCTGAAAGCAAAAGATAAGTACCTCTGGGACACGCTGCTTCAGGGGAAAAAAGGGAAATTTTCACTGTAGAAAATTTTCAGGAACAGATTGGGCAAATGAGATTTATCCTATTATTCCTGGGTTTGTAATTGTGAGTGGACCACTGGAAACAAAATGAGAGAAGATGATTTACTTTTACTTCAGAAATCTACAGTGTACAGCATGCCTAACTTTAGGTTAACTACAAAATTCCTTTTATAGCCCACAGAGAGAGATGGACACTTTCATAGTGTGACTTAAGGCAGATGAGTGGAATCACTCTTGAAGAATATATTTCTCTCCATGGTCTTTCAGAAGGAATGAACAGTAGTTGCAGAGATTTTGCTGCTCAGTTTTTGACAATATAAGGTATGGTGAGATGAATATATCTTGTCTGTATCCTGGAAAACAGTTTGATCTATGGTGGTGGCTTTATAATGAATTTAAAAAGAAAAATCTAAACTTAGAAACAGAACTTCTCTAGAGTAGGTCAGTGCTTCTCTATAAAGCTGAAGCAAACTGATACTAAGAATGGTGCATAATTCCTGCTGTAATTATGACACACATAGATAGAAAAAAAAATATTCTCTCCATCTGTCAATTAAAACATACTTTCTTGGTAATTTTGTGTGTACCACTTACAGCCATTTGAATAAGGTTTTCATCCTCATCTAATCTGAATGTTTTGGTTTAATACTTATTCTGCTCACTGATACAGCAGCAATGCAGTTTCTGTACTGACTCAAACTTACTGGAATTTAAAAGCTGGAATCTTTGAAGTCATTTTGTCTAGAATAGGTCTGTGGATGAGAAAAAAAAAAATCTTAGTTCTTACTAAGGAATGTAAATAACAGAGGTAGGAAAGGATACAGAATAAAGAGGAAATCCAGCTGTGGAGTTTTAAATAATTATGAAAACTTTCTCATTAATAAGAAGGAGAAAGAAAACAAAAAAAGGGGGAAATGCTTATTGCAAAAGCAAGCAGCTGGGTTTTATTCAGTAATATTTATAATATATAGCAATAGTAATAATTAAGCAGCCAGGTCCCATTAAATAAAGGCAACAACATCAGTCTAAAATTTTCTGTGCTCTTTCGTTCATAGTCAGTCCAAGAATTTACCCTGTGTGCAACCTATCTACAGTACTAATGATATGTGACAAAAATCTCTATCATATGTGGCAAGAAAAGTATGCTGGAATTTTTCCTACTTTTTTTCACACAAGTATATCAACTAAAAATGTGTTAACAGTATGGGGCTTCAAGCTATTCTAAAGGCATAAAATAGGTAAAGTGCAATGTTGAAATTAGTAAAAAAAATTAAGGATTTGTATTGTTGTAGATGAAACCAGAATTTTTTTCATCATGTGTATCTTTCCCAAATAGGAAAATATGATTTTGACCCTAAACTGAAACTGGGAACAAAGCTTGAACAAAGTGGAAGAAGTTTTTCAATTATTTAAAATCCTAACAGTGCCAAGAAACCACAACACTGAAGCATATTCAAACGTCTTGCTGCTTTTTAAGCAAAACAATTGATATTCATTTAGGAAAATGTCCATTCCCTGCACCATGAGACACTTTGGGATAAACAGGATCTGAAAACCCACCCAGTTCTGCCTACTTTGTTTTAAATATTTGACAGTCACTGATGGTTTTCTGTCTGAAACTCTAGAATCCAAATGAACACAAGGAACATCATAGAAGAACAGATTCTCCTTCCTAACCAGTGCTGTTTCAAATATGTTCATTTTTCTTCAGAATGAATCATATTCAGAAAAGTCTGGCCTCCTGCGGTTTCTTTTTAATTTCTCAGGGGGTCTTTATACAGAGGGGTGATAAAGAAGGGAGAAGGTTTTAGATTCAAAAAATAAGAAACTGTTTTTTCCTCTTGCATAGAATAAGGGAAATATCTAAGCCAGCTACAGTACAGAACTTACTTTCCATTTCAGATTTGCAACGAAAATTGAGAAGAAATGCTATATTTCTTAGAACTAATGAGTGGGAATATCTTTTGATATTTATGTACAATTTTATTTATCACAAAAATATCCTGAGAATAACTTTAGTGTTTCTTCTTTAATGAAATGAAGAAGGGTTATATTTTAGCTCCATTTTTTTCTGCACTCTCTGTATATTAAAATAATGAATATAAGATTATGTAACACAAGGATATAAAATATCAGGTGCTTCATTTAAGAAGCTACTACTAGTTGAAAGGAGACATTCATATCAACCAAAAAAATGTAGTCCTTTCTCCTCATTTTCCCAAAGAGTAATTTTCCTCACTGAAGATAGCCTTTTGTGTCAGCAGAATGTCCTAAGACTTATTTGAACATTGCCACTTTATTGTTCTATTATGCTTTCCTACTGTTATTTTTTTTTACACTTTTGATAGTCTCACGTGGTCTGCTTTTTCACCTTCTTTGTGTCTATCTTCGAGATGATTAATTAGATGTGATTATTTCTTGATTCTCATTCATAAAAAAAAAGAGTTTGATTTTTCTTTGGCTTATCAGTTTCTATCTCCTTGGAATTTTAGTGTCTGTATGGTACACATGGACACAATCATGGACACTAATAAGCAAAATTTATTTGTGCACTGGCCTTTTTCAGTAAGAAAAACACTTTCTCTTCAAATGATGTGGTTTTGACTGTTTCTAGGCCAGTCACAACGACTTGTATTTATTTCCAAATATCCACTATTTTACTGGTCTGGATTTTTTATATCATGAGTATACTCCATGAAATTATTCTGTTTCCAGTCACTTGTTTCAGTAGCTCTGAAACTGATGTTTCAAGCTTTCGATTAAATTTTAATCATCACTTTAATATGTTTCAGGATCTCTTTACATTGAATATGGCCTGTACCATTTAAAATAGTCGTCAGTACCTATCTCTTTGTCTTTTCAAAGTAGCAAATAATCAGTAAGATCACTGAATTTCAGAGTAAAGTCTAGGATGGTAAGTTTAGTTGTACTTCGTACTTTTGCTATAGATATAATTTGAAAAAAAAAAAGAGATATCTTCTATGGTTACAGAGTTAATTAATATGAATCAGAGGAAAATACCAATCAGAAATAAAACCTGCCTTGTAGAATTCCTTTGAGATTTCTAAGACAGGAAATGAAGTTTTATTGTCTGGAATTAGTGTCTTGGAATGAAGATTATTTGATATTCTCTTTATTGATCTAGGCAGGAGTAAAAAGTCAACTTTGATTACATTTTTTAATTACAACTGAATAATAGCATGTGAAACACACATACATAAATCCAAAAATGCAAAATTAGACAGATAACATATGGCAAGTGATCTGGAAATAGATAATTATATTTAAGAAAATGCAATGCACTTTTGCTTGATAAATCTTAATCCTGAATCTTGGAGAAAAGATATAACAAAATGTGGGAAGAGGAGAGTAAAACTTTGGAAAATGGCAAGTTTCAGGAAAAAGGAGTGCATCAGTCATAATAAACTAGAGATTGCCATTGAAAACACATTTATAATCTGAATGTGGAGCTAATATTAATCCACGAGGTATCCTTGCATTTTATACAGCCTTGCTGCAAAATTATCTGAAAAATTATATGAAATTGCCATTATTTTAATATAAAGACTAAAACTGAACCAAATAAAACAAAAAGAAAAACTACATCAAAGAACAGACAAAGTTGTTTAAGAATGGGAATATCATAGACAGCAGTAAAGGCTATGTAAACTACTTTATATCCCTGGAAATAAAAAAAATCCCTAGAGGTTTAATTACCCATCTGTCTCATACTTCTCTCTTAAGTACTTCTGAGAAAGCAATCATTACTGTATTCAAGGACGATGGAAGCCTCTATTATAGTCCATCAGTACTTCCAAAAAAAAGTCTAAACAAAAGAAAAAGATGCTAGGGAGACTTTCCTGGCACTGTTTCGTGTCAATCTAAGAAAGGCTGTTTCCAGTAATGGTAGCAGAGCTGATACCTCTCCCATTAAAAGCCCTGTCAGAGATTCTTTAGACCCCCACAAAAACTTGGCCTACATTTGCTGTGGTTCTTTGATTGTTTATATTATATACTTGGAGCTCTTCCTCTAAGAAAGCCACCATTGTTTAGGGCCCAAACAGTTTTTAATACAGGCCATGATTTACAACATGCTTTACAGAATGCTATATGAAACACTTAGAAAGCAAGCTGTCAGCAAACCATTTCTGGATTTACAGCAGTGTATTAATAATTCAGTGACTAATTTTTTGCCCATGATTTCTGGCAGATGGTAGTTGTTGTTCACCATATGTGATTTTACGTGGAATTTCATATTATTTATAGTAAAATTCATTGAGTCCTAACACGTCAGAATCCACTTGTGTTATAAACTGTAGAACACAGACCAACTTGTCAAAGGTAGTCAAAAACTCAGTGATTGGAATGTTAGAGTTTTTTATTATCAGCAACAATTGAAAAAAACTCTAACATGTATTAGCATTATTTTTTCTTAACATCTTCCTGTAATTATGAAGTTGATTATGTCTGTTCCAGGCACAGACCCTTCATATTAACTACTAGTCCACAGCTACACATTCCTGTGTTACAACTAGCTAAAACAAACATTCCTACAACTTGTTCAGGCTGCCAAAAGCACTTCAGAGGCCTGCTCAGGTTTTAGTAAGAAACTGAAAACTCTTCATCCTTGCTGTATCTTGTGCTGTACTAGTCATTATGCACTTGTCCAACACTTTCTTGTTCCTCTCTTTTCTTGTATTATCTTCTTTTGCTTATTGTACTTTTCTTACAGGCTGTAAAACTTTATTTGAAAATTATTGTTTTTATTTCTACTCAAGTTTTCCCTGGAATGTAAATCCTTATAACAGCAGTGATTCACACTCCATCTGTTCCCACAGCTCATTTGCTAGCTTTTGTTTCTGACATTCATCTATGTCATCTTTTTCATCTGCTTGCTCATTTTGGCACCTCTTGTGTCTCTTGATAATGTACTTGACACTACCAAGGTTTTACATGGCCAGATAATGTGATTCAGTTACATATTTGAAAAATGATCAGTCTATTGTAATCTATACTATATCAGCACCTAGTTATGTTCTTGATCAGTTAAAACTGTGTTTCCACCCTGTTTTTACACAATTACATTAGATAAAAATGTGATTCAAGTGAGACCAATCTAGAAAGCTCCAAATCTACTGTATTGTTCTATGATACTAAAGCCTTCTGATTTCAAGGATGAACTGAACTGAATTGAACGAGTTCACTGATCTTTCTCAAACTATGTTTTTACTCCGTTCTAGTCAGTAACCTATTTTCCCACTTTAAAGAGCACTGAAATGCTCTTTAATCTGTAAAACATACATTTTTAATACACCTTTACTTAGTTTTTATTCTTGCACCTAGCATTCTTCAGTGTCATCATTCATGACTGTGGCATATTAACAGAACTGGGTGATCCTGAGATAGATTGAAACAAGCAGCAATGGCTGGATTTGTTCTTGTTGCTTTTTGTCAAAAAGGGTTCAAATTACAACTTTTCTGAACAAATGCTTGTATTTTTGTGATACAGAAATTGTTATTTGCCCCGTCTGACTTAGGAAGAAAGGACTATTAGGTTGCTCTTTGATCACTAATTTCAAATACCTTCTACACCCGCTGGTTTTATAGGCCTGTATATGAACTTTTTAATATCTTACAAATGCATGAAGTTTATGCGGTATATATTTACCAGTGAAACCTAAAACTCCAGATATTTCTTGTGAAATATTTCTTGGACTACTGCTTACTTCTTAAACTATTTCAAGGTGAAAATTATTTTGGAGCAGAGACTATCAACAGTAGACAGATTTACCACAGTGCATTTGTCGTATCCATACATTTACAGTGTATGTTTTTCGGATGCCAACATACTGCAGAGTATGATCAAAATTAAGTCCAAGCAGACGAGAAAGGTGGCTAAGCTTGGTCATAATAGTGAAATTCACAATCCCAAGAGAGGTGGTTACAATAGCATGTAGCCTGGAATAACACTAGTGTCAGAACTGGATCTGCAAGTCTACCTGTACGAAAGAAAATGTGTCCTGAATGCCCTGCATGCCATTAGGTGTCCATTCAACAGCCATAGCACAGGTGAAGGAGATGAGAAGAAAGGTAACATCTACATCTCCATGCACGACTGCAAAGAGATGTGTTTTATCAGATAACAGTGTAACACAAAATAAACCTCTCTCTTTTATACTCAGAGACACACTCTTACTTAATTTAACACTGTTGAGTAGCAGCCCATATCAAACAAGAGTGAAGAAAATGTCCTTTACATCCTAGCCTAATTTACCTCTTGGGCTTTAGAGCATTTTTCTGGGAGGTGAGAATGTGTGCTGGACCACTCTGCTGTTGAAGATATCTGTTGAGACTTTTTCAAATACAGTGAAGCCAGTAAAATTTACTACCGATAAAACCAGGGAACATGACTACCACTACTTTCCACCTCTGATTTAATTAAATGTCTTTGCACATATGCATGTAAACACTTGGAGGGGATCTGTGGCCCGAATCTGTATAGTCTTTGCTAAGTAAAATCAGTTTAAACTTGGTGCAATTATTTTTATTTCATCTAGTTTATCTGAAGAAAGTAAGTCAAACAATAAATAACACTGATTCCATCTTTGGATGACAGGGAGCATTACAAGTTCTATTTTGAACAAGTACTTCTTCATGTAGTTGATCTACAACTAGAAAAAAGTTTTGTCCTCTGAAAAGAACATTTTTATGCACCTTGAGGCACTATTTAGAGCATTACAGCTAGGTTTTTATGCTGAATTCATGCATGCCTGTTGTTTTAAGTAACTTTTTTCTGTCTGAGTATAATTTTTTAAAGGAAAAATCCATCAGTGTAGTAAGAAAAAAGTAAATCCTTTGTTTCCAAGACAATGAAAAAAGTCATGTTAAAGAAATATTAACAATAGTCTTGATCTTGAGAGTTTAAATTGATTTTTCCACTGTGAATTAATATTCAAAGTGTTGTAGAATTGAATATATGGGGATTTTTAACATACTTTTTAATATTGAACAGACAGACAAGTTTACCTGCTTTCTGCATGCATCAAGGCTATTTTCTTGAAAAAGCCCAATGTATTATAGACTTTCTCTTTTTTCTTTTTCCTTTAATATAAATCATACTTCATCTAAGTAAACATACAGACTTGTTTGTCAAAACTCCTATGGATGTATCTAGAAGATGAGTTTGAACTTCACTAATACTGATTGATGTCAATAGTTCGACTGCAAGACCTAGTCAGTAATGTGGCATTGCAACAGAAACACTGGACAAGCATCCATCAATTCTTTAAAGTGTAATAATGGGCAGGAAGACACTAAAAGTGCTACCTGAATTTTACTACTCTTTTTTATTGTAAAAAGCTTGCTATAGCTGCAATCACTTCTAAAGCATTGCAGAATTTTTAGGTAGGTGAATTTCCCTTGTTCACAATACTAAAATAATTTAGCCTGAATGCAAGCATAGCAGACATAAGTTCCTTGCACAGGGGCAAACAGGCTGAAAGAGGTGAAAGTTATGTTGCCCAGTCAGTGCTTTGCCCTCAGGATGTGCCACAAGTTCCTTGTTACCATAGTTCTGCATGTATTTACTACCTCCTCAGCTTTCAATCCATGGAGTCATTACTCCAGATTAGAATCACTGGATAATTCAAGAGCAACTTGAAGTTGTCTTTAGGATAACTGCTGGCTCAAAGGAAGGTCAGCTATGAGATGAGATAGCTCAGAGCTATGTAGATAGGTCTTTCAAACCCTGAAGGATGGAAAAAGACTGTACAAATTCTCTGGGTGACCTGTTACACTGCTTGTCTCTACTCACAGGAAAAAAATTTGCCTTATATCAAACTGAACTTACCTTGTTTCATGTCCATTGTCTTTCACCCTCCCACTGCATGCACTGTGAAGGACCTGGTCCCACACATAGGGAAGGAGGTTACTGGGCTCTTCTCTCAGCTGACAAGCCCAGTTCCCTCAATCTCTCTTCACAGCTGAAAGTACTTTGGCCGCTGACTGTCCTGTCCTTGTGACCGAACACTGAACTCACTCCAATTTATCCATGTCTTTCTAGTACTGAGGTGGGGATGGGAGTGCAAAACTATATGTAGTCTAACAGATGTTGATCAGAGGAGATAATCGCTTCCCTTGACCTTCTGACTCTTCTCCTATTAATATGGCCCAGTATTGACCTCCCTTGCTTCCAGATGAAGGATTCATGCAGACATGCTACCTGCTGGCTCATTCCCAGCCTGCTGTCTGTCAGAACCCCTGGGGCTTTTTCTGGAAGCTGATCATCGGCCACTCAGTTCCCAGTCTGTGTTTTTGCTAGGGATTAAAAAGTCATGGTTTAGAGTTCTGTAGGTATTCAGTCAGTATTGCTGTACAGAGCATATGAATTAGTTACAAAAGAGATGAGATTGCTGCTCAGCTGACTGTTGACAATCGAAAAAATAATCAAACATAAAGCATCTGGTAACAAAGCTGAATAAGTATGAGATTTCTATAGGCAGCTAGTAGCTGGATGAACAAAGTAGAAGATACAGTTGGTTTTTTTTAAAGTCCCACTACCAGTTCATAATAAAAGGACTATTCTCTTGGACTTCTTCAGACACAAAAAGAATGCAAAGATCTGTGAGAATGTCCAGGAACTTACTCTTTTTCTTGGAATTTGCTTTTTTTTTTCCTATAGCATGCAGCTGCTCATTCTTACAAAGTTTGCTGTTCAATCAGTTACACAAACCAGTATAATGCATTGCTACCCAACACAATTCATGTAGTAACATATTCTCTACTCAGACTGAATAGGCACACTATCCATCAAATGATGATGTGTGAAGTTACAATCATTAACTTCAAAACTTCAAGTATAAAAACCAATATCAGGTGAAAAAGAGACCTACAGGTAAAAACAAAAGCCACAAAGTCATTCACATCTACAAACAGTGCCATGGGTATTGAAAGTTGAAGTAAAAGGAGGCTTGATGAAAAAATTTTATAGTCTGACAGAATTGTTTCTTCCACCAGGATGGCAGAAGGCAATCTTTCAAGTTATATCCTGATAAAAATAAAATAAAAACAGGAATGGATTTGTGTTAGAGCTAGATGGAGAATAATCACAGCAAGTCACAGGCTGAATTTTCATACTGAAAGTGCAGCAGTGTTTCACAAAGACAGCATAGTTAATTGGTCAAGTTTGTTAAACTAATTATTATGAATGATAATGGATTCCAGATGTGCAAATATCCATTTAAAAAAAAAAGTTAAAAAGAATGAAATTTTGATGCCTTCCCAAAGAAAAAAAATGCAAGTGGCTTATTTTTAGAAAGACAGAACAATATTTCAGTATATGTAAAAGACTGAAACATCAGGACAATTACTGATAACCACAGACAGTCCATTTTGTTTCAGCTTATGCTGTGATTCTGGTAAACCATATAATCTTACAGCATTTATTTGCATTTTCTGTAGAAGTGGAAATAATAAGTACGCCTTGTCTATTTGGCTTTGATATTCAGAGTGGTACAGCATTTGTGTATACCATGCTTTAATAGTGCATCTAACAATATCTAGCTAAAGATACTGTGATATGCACAATAATATATTAATTATTAATAATAATCGTTATCAACACCTTTTAGAAAGGAAAAAGTTCTGTACAGCTCATAGAATTAAGCAGTTAAGGCATACGGCTTGATAAACTCCTTAGAACTCCCTTTGAGAGGAGAGAAAATGACTTAAAGGAGCACAGGTTCCAGGGTTTCTGATCAAAGCTTTCCTTGCCACAAGGCATGAACTGCCATGTGGTAAAGGTACTCGTGTAGCAATTATGACAGCAAGCCAGCTGACCTCTGGGTGGATAAGAATAATCCTGTGTAAGTCTATTGCACTGAATAACATGTCTATGGTATTAAAATGCTGGCTTAAATTTGCTCATCTGGAATTGGCTGGCTGCATAAAATTTGCTTTCTTATGTACCTTATATAACAATGTCAAGTTTGATTTTCTGCCTCAAACTCATGATTTCAGGTTTCATTACAGGAATTCAGTTTCTGCTCTATTGAATAATCAAGGCTAAGAAAAACTGAGATAAAAGATTTAGTACAAGATAAAAAAGATGTGAACATGAAGCTAACAAGATTTGAAGTGTTGACATTGGGCAGACTGCTATAAGAATCCCTATATTTGTTTCTGATAAAACAAAACAACAGCTTTGACTATTTTATGGTCTTCCATCTCCACAACATTGAAGTTCCTTAACATACTAATATGTATTAAAACAGTATGGATTGGTTGTTCAGCAAATTTTATTATACAAAAATTGTTAGCTAGAAAAACTCAGGACAAAATATATAAACATGCTTGCTGCTGCCAGAGGTCTGTGAGAGAGGAGGGAAACTGGAGTTCTCCAAAGGCATCAGTAAAGATCACAAGCTTTGTGGTATCCTTTTTCCTTGTTGCATGTGTTGGTGAGAAGGACCAGCTCTGGAGAGAGGGCAGTAGCTGCGATCGTACATCTTTTGAAGGTCTCCAGTGACTGTCTTTATGACCCATCTACCTGCCTAGTGAGTTATATTCTGGACATGAGGGAGGAAATGAGTGGATATCTGAGAATGTACCTAATAAAAACTGTGATTGACAATCTGCATTGTACAGCTCCTCATAGAATCACAGAATCACTTAGGCTGCCAAAAACTGCCAAGATCACAGAATCACGAATCAAGATCACCATCAAGAATGGTTTGGGTTGGAAGGGACCTTACAGATCATCTGGTTCCAATCCCCTGCCACAGACAGGGACACCTTCCACTGAACTAGGCTACTCAGAGCCCCATCCAGATTCATCTTGAACACCTTCATGGACTGGGAGTCCACAACCTCTCTGAAAAATTTCTGCCAGGGTCTCACAAACCTTATATTAAAGAATTTCATTCTAACATCTAACCCTACCCTCTTTTGGTTTGAGGCCATTCCCACTTGTCTTTTCACTCCACACCCTTGTGAAAAATACTTCTCCAAGAGGGATTCAGGTGAGGAGCTGGGAGCCCAGAAACACCATTGCCCAGCTCCAGTGCCCTAGCTCAAGATTTAACCAATCACCACTTTGTCAACTGGACCATAGCACTAAGTGCCGTGACCAGTTGTTTCTCCATCACTCCCTGGGTAGTCCATTCCAATGCTTAAAAACCCTTCCAAAGAAGAAATCCTGAAATTCAATTCTTCCTCTACAGGTATGGAAGATTAGATCCTCTCCATCATGTACTGGACTTAGAAACTTGTCATCAAGATACACAGCTACTTCATGGCAGCCAGATAAACCTCACAGATAAGACTAAGTGAGCATAAAGGTTTCTAGGCTTATGGAAAATCCATACCTCTTTCTGGCTACCCTCAGACAGTGAATGGTACTGAGATCTCACATTTTCAAAAAATATTGTGATTTTCCAGGCATTATGCTAATGTGAATTCAGACTCCAAAAAGATGCTTGTAAGGCTTTAGCAGATGGGTTTTTACTTAAAAGCTTTGGAAAACAATGACAGAAAAAAAAAAGGAAAGTACAGAAAGCATTTCCTTTTGTCTCAGCTCATCAAAAGCTAGATATGCCAGTACTGCTAGGTAGAGAGGACAAAGGAAGCAGGTAGAAAACTACATATACCAAAAAAGAGATTGGATTCTATCTATTAGATTCATAGATATTTGAGTGCCAACATGCTTGATACTATTTTCTACAGGACTCATCATGGTAGCTGTAGAGACCTAAAATTGCACAAGTATAATACAAATCCATTGGACAAAGAGGAACAGTTGGCACCGTGATAGATTTATTCACCTCCAGAAGGTTTTGCTACTACCAAACCTGAAATGTTAAATTTAACAGCAGCTATGAGGTAATGGAATCTTAGGATCTACCTCTACTGAATATATTTTTTTTAACAGGTAGTGAGAAGAAATTCTGTCTAATAATTTACTACAGTAAATGTTTCCATAAAGGTGTTTCTTAGGTAGTGAGACAATCCATCAGTTTCGGTCTGAACAAGCTAATGTTAGCAAAGATTGCTATCATAATAGTTACATTTGATTTTCCCATGTGTTCTACAATCATAATGATGTGATTGCAAAATTCTAAGATTGGGATAATTTTATAATGAAGAAGAAATCCATTAGGTATACTTTCCCATCTGTAATTCTTTTATAAATGTCTGTATTGCAAGAAAACCACTTGTAAAGCATGCTTTATGTTACTAATGACTAGCTATATTACTGTAAAGCAGTATGCCAAGAAAGCAAAGTAAGGGAGCAAAATCAAATCATGCACTGAAAAAAAGCTTATACCTTCCTCCAGCTGCCTTTAGCATACAGAGAGAAATGAGACTGGGTTTCAGCACTCAAATTGCTCATTTTGTGTTGGTCAACACCAACTCTCTCAGCCTGACTTCATAGGAGGATGTCTCTATATTACTGGGAGGCCCAAAACTAGGTGAAATACTCATGCTGCAGACATCTGGCAATTATTTAAAGTGTGTTAATTACTTCCAGCTTATTCAGCTTTCTAATGTTCTCTGAGCAGGTCGTCTTCACCTGGTGGCACTAATAAATGCATGTTTTCCCTGACTCTATGTATTATGAGCCCTAAGATGTTTCATGTAGTGATAAATTTTATGTCCCCTATTTTTTTTTTTAACTAAAAAGCAAGGAAAGCTGTTGTTGGTTTGGAGATAGACATAAACAAATTCACCGTGTTCTAAATAATAGTTGGTTTAATCTATACTATCTCATTCCAAGCACAACCAAGATCACATTCAGAGGTGATACTACCACCTTTAGCAAACATGACAAAACCAGGTATGCATAGTGCTGAGAGAGCAGAGCAGAATGTACTAAGATAACCAGCAGGGAATAATAATAAGAAATCATAGCTGTATAAGCTTTAGTTCTAGCAAAGTACATAATTCACCTTTCCAGCAAAAGGGAAAAAAGCTGTGATCACCTTATACATTTTCAGAGCTCATCATGAGATAGATCCTACTCCTAACTGAGAAAGAAAATCACTGAGACATTCACAAAGCTAAAGCTACTATTAAGATATAAGATCTCTTACCTTTTGGTAGCTATGATATACAATATAGTTCAATATAACACAGAAGTACAGGGTACAGTATGATCTCACAGTATAAAAATCTGCACTGAATATCTAGTCAATGTATCTTGCCATGCTGGTTTTGGTTTTGCATATGTAAATAAATAACACTCATTTTCATTCACCACACCAGAAAAATTCGTGTTTAAGTTGTGCAAAATTACATAAGAAAAACTGCTACCCTTTTTGACACATGGAACATTTACTTTAATAATGAACAATTGTTTTTCACTATTGAACAAATGCTTCTGTTTGCCACAAAGTTCAATACTTTTGTTTTCAAGCTTAAAAAACAAATGTTAAAATGAAAAGTCTGTTTAAAAACTTTAAAATTTCCTAAATTCTGTGGAAGGTAACATGCACATTGCTCATGCCCTTGGTACTTTTTTGGCATATGTCAGATTGTTTAGTCAGTTCCTAAACCCAGAGTGAAAACAAGTGTTTAAAGCCAAGTGTTTAAAGTATTCCTCACTTTCTGATTGATATTAATTTTTGTCCTTTGTCATTTCCAAATCTTCCAATAAACAGAAATAATACTGGGATAGAAGATTAATTTTCCTAAATTTTCATGTAAAAAAGTTAAATAATTTCACCCTGAAAAAAACTGATTGCTAGACACAGGCTGTGGTTGATAGATTCCCTCCTCATATGAAATGAAAGAGTTAAATAGCAAAAATGTTTGAAGTGCAAGATAAAACTTGATCTGCTCTTGATTGAAGATTGCAAAGATGTAAGAACTCAGTAGTAAAAATACAGAAGAAAATTGAACAAAAAATAATATATTTTAACAGTACTTTCATTTTGACAAAAGGGTGAGAAACTCGTGTGATAATTTACTTAATGTGTTTTAAAAGTATGTTGAAATTATTTAATAGAAAAGCTGAACTAGAACAGATCAATACAGCTGGTTTTGAAAAATATTTGAGAATCTCTGTACTACCTAGTGCTAATTTTATAGCACACAAACCGATTTTAACTGATTTTTATGCTGGATCAATTTCTTTTCCTTTTCTTCAAATATGCCTAATTTCTTTCAAGTACTGTGAAATTCACCTCACTGCTCAAGACTGCAGTAAAACTTGTCATTCCAAACTACAGCATGTCGCTTCTGAGAGACATATTTTTATGAACCTGTAGCTGATGGGCTGTAACAGGCAATAATAGATACACTTTTTTGCAAATTCACATTTGGAACATAGGGCATAGAACTTAACTGGCCTCCTGCATTGCTGTTCATAGGTACCTATTTGTGACAGAAAACCATGTTATATAAATGTAAATTTATGAAGCTAAGTACTGCAGAGAGTTCTAATTTTTCCTCCTGTTGTTGGACTGATATGATGAAGTTTTATTCCTCTAGGGGTTAGAACCCTTTTTTCTAACTTTCAGGTTGGTATATTTATTTTTTTTTTTCCAGTTTGAGGATAATATTTATAGCAACCAATACCACTGTTTATAACTTCTGATGTCTTGGTATATACCTTCACGGTTTTGGAGAGAATGCTCCTTTCGGTAAACTAGATGAGCCAAAGTTTTTTTCAGTTTCTTTTCATTTGATAAGTTTTCCAATGATACTAATATAGTAATTTCCCTTGCAGTTGATGTCATTTTTGTTTTGCTCAAAAGGATATAAATTCCAGCTGAAGCTTGCACAATCATGATTCAATCACATCTCCATTTGCCTACTGGAAATAGCTTGAATGATATAGCCCAGAATTTCATCTGCTTTTTAGATGCTTTTCTTTGCCAAATTGCCTTTATAATTGCAATAATTCCATCATGTTTTCATGATAAGACAGAAAAGTCAAACCCACATTATTCTTCTGTTAAAGATAAGAAATGAAAAATTACGTTACTTTATAACTTGTCCAGCTATAAAATTCTTGTCCAGCTATAGAAGTGTATATAGTTTTGTGCATATACATAAATATAACTATATTCAGTGCCTGAAAACATATTCTCAGGAGAAAAATAACTGACATTAGTATTCAATTGTATTTTTATATTTTAGACAAGTTGCCAGATTCTGATTTATTTTACAGGATATGTAGCTGATGCCAATGCTAAAGAATAATATTTCAATTTTATTCTGATTTCATAACCTAGTTTTAGAAATGTAGCAGGATTGCATATATGTTTATATCTAGATAACTTATATGATAGTATTATCCAACAGAAAATAATTTTGCATAAAAGCACTTTCTAGCAATTATAATAAAATAAAACACCACCTTGGATGTGTGTTTTAATCATTTCAAAAGGAGCAAAGAGACTACACTATACTGTCATATCCCGCAGTAGTAGGAGGGAGGAGAGAGATCCAAGAGGCAGGGATGGTGCAGCAAATGTGATTTATTTGATTATTTTACAACTTTTTTATATCTTTTTTCTCCATAGCCTATTTGGTTAAAAGATCAGCCACCCTCTTAAGGGTGATTGGCTAACGTCCTGTTGTCAAAATATTTCTCTATTATATATTTCTGTACTATAAACAGAGGTTAGCAAGGTCTGCAGGTGTCCCTGGTTTATAAACTCTACTGATAGCCCTCGTGAGAAGCTCTTCTCTCTCACAGGACCAGGGAGAAGCAAGAAAAGTTCTTGAAAGCAGCATTTTCTGTATCCACACTATAGCATATAGTATATATGGAGTTCTGAAGGGCAAATGGGTCCAGGAAGGCTTGATGTGCCTAAAGAAGTAAACCTTAAAGGTGCAGAACATCTCCATTTGCCAAAAGACTATCCATGGAGAAGATGACTGTCCTGGGTGAACAGAGCTTTGTCTGGAACTTCACACAACAGGGAGAGTTAATGGACTTCAAAAAAAAGGGGCATATAAGTGATTCAGGAGGACTACAAGGATGATGTGAAGTTGTGCACGAAGAAAATTAAAAGGGCCAAAGCCCAACTAGAACTTAATCTGGTAATTTCTGCAAAAGACAATAAACAATATTTCTATAAATAAATGAGTAGCAAAAAGAGGGCCAAGGAGAATCTCCATTTTTTATTGAATGTGTGGAGAAACACTGACAAGGGATAAGCAAAAGGCTGAGGTACTTAATGACTTCTTTGCCTCAATATTTAATAGTCAACAATTTTTTCTCAGGGTACTCAGCCCATTGAGTTGCAAGATGGATGGGGAGCAGAATGAAACCACAGTAATCCAAGGGATATGGTCAGAGACTTACTGCACCACTTCGGCACACACAGATCTATGGAGCCAGATAGGATCCACTCAAGATCACTGAGGGAGCCAGGAGAAGTGCTCTCCAGCCACTCTCCCTCATTTATCCGCAGTTCTGGCTAACTGCAGAGGTGTCAGTTGACTGGAAGTTACAAATGTGAGGACAACAAAGACATTGAAGTACTGGAATTTTTCCAGACAAAAGCAACAAAGCTGATGAATGGTCAAGTTCTTAGCAAGTCCTATGAGAAGTGTCTGAGGGAGTTGGAGTTGTTTAGCTCTTACTGCAGATATCCACAATTACTTGAAAGAAGACTGTAGCCAGGTGAGGGTTTATCTCTTCTCCCAAGTAAGAAATGACAGGACAAGAGGCAACAGCCTCAAGTTGTGCTAGGGGAGGTTAAGAATGGATAATAGGAAAAATATCTTCCTGGAAAGGGTTGTCAAGCATTGGAACAGTCTTCCCAGGGAAATGATTGCGTCACCATCCTTGGAGGTATTTAAAATATGTGTAGATGTAGTGCTTATTGACATGGTTTAGTGGTGAACTTGTCAGTGATGGGTTAATGGCTGGACTCTGTGATCTTAAAGCGCTTCTTCAGCCTCAGTGATTCTACAATTCTATGATATGCGACACTGATTTATTGTGGTATTCCTCTCTGAAATTTCCACCCAGCAATTCCGCATCAATATGCCTACACCAGGCAGGAGGTATTTAAATTGAGCCTAGGAAGAAAATTTGCTACCAGATGAAAAAAGCTTCTGAGTTAGAAGATTTAAGATACAAAGTCATAGACTCTGACTGTTGAACTTCAATGCATTTCTTATTTTAAAAGAAGGTAACAGCAGAAGAAGTCGAGATAACATTAATACTGAATCATCCAAAAAAAATTCAAGGAGTCCATAATGATAATTGTAAAAGTGTTTGGGAAAATACAGAACATTTATCCAGCTATGCTGATCACAGAAACACTGTTTTCAGGTTTGCCCTGTGAGCAAGACTGTTATATGCATAAGTGTTTAACGGGAATAAAACAGTAAAACAAAACAAAACAAAAAGTGGTTTTATTTTGAACTAAAAATAAATGTCAGTATTGGAAAATTAACCAGAAATTATTTGAGCACTGGAACATTCATTTTCCCCAGTAGAATAATAAGAATCAAATATTACTTAGTGTATTTCTCATTTTCCAGTCCATCTTACTCTAGTTCTTCAGACCTGCAATACCAATCTTCTCCAACATGCCATGTAGAAAAAGACAGTGAGGAGAAATGGGCTATCCTATGAAAGAGAAGCACAAGGATTTCTGTACATCTGCCAAAAAATACGTTAATTACAATCACAACAGAGATCCTTGCAAGCATTATATGTCTGTTCCTGCTGTTAGCAGTTTCTCCTTATGGTAGAAATGCTTTATTCTTAATAAAACTTTCTCAGAAGAAAGCCTACTTCCATTAAATTCTTGACTCAAATTTTAAAAGAAAAAAATTTTAAAATTTTCTTTCTTGATGTCTTTTAACCAAATCTATATATATACTGCAGGATTTTTTAATTTAAAAATCTTTTTCCTGTTGTGAGGCAAGTTAAAGCCTTTTAAGTATTCCAGACAAACAGTTTCACTTTTACATTTCATCTTTATTTATGGAAAGTCAAAATTGTAGTCATTATTTCTTATGCAGAGAACAAAACATTCTGAAGTCTTGAAAATTTCCTGTAATTGGGAAAAACTTATTTGTTTTACTATGTACAAACATGTTCAGTGTAATACAACAAAACACTATTTTACTTCTATAAAAGTCTTCTAATTGTCAGTCATTTGCCTTTTATTTCTGTTTGATTTTTATGGGAAATTTGGTCATATATTCTAAAAAAATAAACTAATTTTTTTATTATACTACAAGATATCCTTCATGGCTATAATGACTTTAAAAACCTATTTACCATATGCAGGAAGATACTTCTTGGATAGAGCAAACAATTATGTAAGAAAAGTGAAGTTCCAAAACAGTTATTCAAATAATGCATATAATTTTCTGTCAGCAGTAATCCTATGAAATTCTCTGTTAAGATCATAAAATATGTACACTTATTCAGTTTTTTTGAGAGTACAATGTTTTCTTTACTGAAAATTTTTGTTGATTTATTTTTTCTTTACAAGGGAAACAGCAGTACTAAAAATACATTTGGATTTAAAAATGAATCTCAGTCCTCTTTACCAATACTATGGCAGAGCACAGAACAGCTGGACAGAGAGAGGTTAGATGATAGAGAACTTTCTGAACAAAATAAAAATTAACTATATATTTTATATCTGTATATATATATATATACATAATGTGAAAAAATCTTACTTCACTGACCATTGAAATTTAGTTAATTCATTTCAGCTGCAGAAGACAAAGATGTACAGAGGTAGTTTCTGCGTTGGCA
>VYXC01007331.1:281442-380883 GCA_013397175.1 Platysteira castanea | reverse complement strand
TCAATGCATTTCTTATTTTAAAAGAAGGTAACAGCAGAAGAAGTCTAGATAACATTAATACTGAATCATCCAAAAAAAAAATTCAAGGAGTCCATAATGATAATTGTAAAAGTGTTTGGGAAAATACAGAACATTTATCCAGCTATGCTGATCACAGAAACACTGTTTTCAGGTTTGCCCTGTGAGCAAGACTGTTATATGCATAAGTGTTTAACGGGAATAAAACAGTAAAACAAAACAAAACAAAAAGTGGTTTTATTTTGAACTAAAAATAAATGTCAGTATTGGAAAATTAACTAGAAATTATTTGAGCACTGGAACATTCATTTTCCCCAGTAGAATAATAAGAATCAAATATTACTTAGTGTATTTCTCATTTTCCAGTCCATCTTACTCTAGTTCTTCAGACCTGCAATACCAATCTTCTCCAACATGCCATGTAGAAAAAGACAGTGAGGAGAAATGGGCTATCCTATGAAAGAGAAGCACAAGGATTTCTGTACATCTGCCAAAAAATACGTTAATTACAATCACAACAGAGATCCTTGCAAGCATTATATGTCTGTTCCTGCTGTTAGCAGTTTCTCCTTATGGTAGAAATGCTTTATTCTTAATAAAACTTTCTCAGAAGAAAGTCTACTTCCATTAAATTCTTGACTCAAATTTTAAAAGAAAAAAAATTTTAAATTTTCTTTCTTGATGTCTTTTAACCAAATCTATATATATACTGCAGGATTTTTTAATTTAAAAATCTTTTTCCTGTTGTGAGGCAAGTTAAAGCCTTTTAAGTATTCCAGACAAACAGTTTCACTTTTACATTTCATCTTTATTTATGAAAAGTCAAAATCGTAGTTATTATTTCTTATGCAGAGAACAAAACATTCTGAAGTCTTGAAAATTTCCTGTAATTGGGAAAAACTTATTTGTTTTACTATGTACAAACATGTTCAGTGTAATACAACAAAACACTATTTTACTTCTATAAAAGTCTTCTAATTGTCAGTCATTTGCCTTTTATTTCTGTTTGATTTTTATGGGAAATTTGGTCATATATTCTAAAAAAATAAACTAATTTTTTTATTATACTACAAGATATCCTTCATGGCTATAATGACTTTAAAAACCTATTTACCATATGCAGGAAGATACTTCTTGGATAGAGCAAACAATTATGTAAGAAAAGTGAAGTTCCAAAACAGTTATTCAAATAATGCATATAATTTTCTGTCAGCAGTAATCCTATGAAATTCTCTGTTAAGATCATAAAATATGTACACTTATTCAGTTTTTTTGAGAGTACAATGTTTTCTTTACTGAAAATTTTTGTTGATTTATTTTTTCTTTACAAGGGAAACAGCAGTACTAAAAATACATTTGGATTTAAAAATGAATCTCAGTCCTCTTTACCAATACTATGGCAGAGCACAGAACAGCTGGACAGAGAGAGGTTAGATGATAGAGAACTTTCTGAACAAAATAAAAATTAACTATATATTTTATATCTGTATATATATATATATACATAATGTGAAAAAATCTTACTTCACTGACCATTGAAATTTAGTTAATTCATTTCAGCTGCAGAAGACAAAGATGTACAGAGGTAGCTTCTGCGTTGGCATGGGAAGCCACAAACCTTCCCGAGAGCGCTGCGGGGCTGCCTTGGGGAGAGCGGCTGCTCCGCTTCCCGCAGCCCTTCTGGGCAGCCCCGCACGGCTCCGGCTGTCGGCTCCACAGCACGGTGGTGATAAAGGAGGTGAGAAGGGTCTCCGCATTGGTTGGGGGACCACAGAGGAGCTTTATTCACATCGTGGCGTGCAACTTCCCAGAAGCAGAGAGAGCCACATACCACGGAGTCTGGGAATTTATATGGGGACGAGGGGGGTGGAGAGAGCACACGGACAGGGGCGGTACATGGGTGGAGTTGGGGTACCGGAACCAACAGGGAAAACCCGAGGGAGTGACCAGGACTAGGGGCAGGGAAGGGAGAACAATGTGGGAAGGGCAGGCATTTAGTTAGAAAAGGAGTGGGGAAATACAATACTACACACAGATGCTATGGAACATGAAAAGGAAATTACATGTAGACTTCAATAGCAGTTTCTTACTTAGTAAAGAAATTAGGAAGTCACTCAAAGTTATTTTCATTCCCCTAGTAACTTCATTCCAGCAATTGAACCTGAACAAAGCTTGAACTGTAAATAATCATGCTCCAAAAACAATTAAAAATAAATCAATGAGACTTGCACTCATGAACAAAACAGCTCAAGGATATTCAGATGCACAGACAAATAGACTTTTTCTTTCCACCAAATGAAAAGCTAGACGCAGACTACAAGGGAAGGGATGAGGAGCAAAGATGAGGTGGGAAGACTAGTAAGTAGAGGAAGTAAGCAGCAGCAGATAATTCCAACCAATACCACCTTGTGCTGACCCTAGTACCCACTGCAGCATCACTTCTAAGCGCAACTGCTTCTTGTCCTGGATGTAATCATAGGTAGAAGTAGTCCTGCAGTGGTGTGGCACTTTGTCTCTCAGCAATGTGATACCCTAGGCAAGGACTTTCTTTGCCTGTGCCTAGAGCTGCCTAATCTTGCACACAGTGACAGGTAAGAGTTCAGAACCTATGTCTATTAGCTGCATGTGAGAAAATGAAAGAATCATTAACAAGATCTCATCTGTGAATGGCCTATAGAGTAAAAGATGTCAGTAAAATTACTGTACACAAGCACAGGAAAATTGCCTTCCTTCTTCGGCTTTAGCTGATCCAAAAGAGTATTTACAGCTGCATCATCCAAATTTTCTCTTTTCTTTTTCTGGGATAGCCAGTCACATATATTAAAATGTGAGTAAAATGAAAATGCAAATTAAAATAAACAAACCAAGCCAGTTAATTAAGAAATGCTAAACCTTAAGCAAATAATCACAATATTGAGACCTTTCCAGGGACTGTGTAAGGACAGGCTGGTCCAAAGGGAATCAGAAGTTCAGTAAAGTCTTGGATCTGATGGCAGCTGCTTAGATCAACTAGCAGACCTCTGACACTACACTTTTTGTTCCTTTGCATCTTCTTCAATGTTAAAGCAAGCAGCCTAGATGAACCAAATTTTTAATACAATTTCTTCTCTTTCTATTCAATTTTTGATAGGAAACTTTTCAAACTATCCTGAAAAGTATTAAGAAAGTAACTAAAAAGAAAATGGGAACAGTCCCTGCCCAGTGCACTTCTGCCAAGTGCCCTGGAACATCACCAGTGCTACAGGACTTTTTCCCGCTCTCTGTATATCAAAACAAAAACAGTAGTGCAGTGTCATAGTCACTTAGGAAGAAAATAAAGATTGAAGGTACTGGAGAGCACATGTAGAAATACTCTCTTTGATGGCAGTTAAAGAATTAGTCATGTACTAATTCATGTACAAATCAATCATGTACTATAACTGCAAAGCTTTCTCCTGGGAATGCTTTGAAAAAGATGGTAAGGATCACAGAAGAGACAGAAGTGGGTTCCATGTAGGAACCCAGCCTTTTTTAACGTGCTCCTCCAAAAATGGTCTTAGACATTCAGAAAAAAGTGATAAAGTGTAAAAATATACAGGATGTGACCTTACTGAAAGTGGCCTAGTGCTTTTATTCCATCAGAGTCTTAACAGTAAACAAAGCTGTTCAGGGGTATTCTCCAGAGCCAGAGGACTGTGATATGAAACACAAATTTGAACTTGGATCTGGCATATTTTAAAATAATAAAAAAACCCCGATGTGTATGTGGCATATACTTGTTTGGAGTTTAGTTTCGGCTTTTAGTACCAAATACATTTGCCACCCACAAGAAAATGTCTTCCATAAAAAACACTTGGCTTTTAACAAAGCCAGACTGCCCTGGAAATGTCATAAGAAAACACAAGTAAACAGTTATGCTGTTTTCCTTTGCTTTTCCTGTTTATTCAGGAAATAATCAGATAGGAAGGCAAGTGATCCTACTGATCACTGCTACAATATTAGTTTTTCCCTTCTCAAGTACCTCTTAAGCCCTCTCTCACTTTCTGAATGCAATATTCTGTCCAAAAGCTACCAAAGACCTGAAGAATTCCAACATGCTCCAAATTTAGGGTTTCAGGACTGAAGTGACATTTGTGCAAGTTTTATAAATTGTTTTGGCCTCCTTCACAACACAGAAATCCATTTGCTAATCCTTCATAAAATATCACTTCCAATGCATCTTCTTTAAATAATTATTCAGAATTAAAACAGGTAAGTTGCTACAACCCCCCACAGAAGGCAAGAGTAAAAAATGTTCTTGTTAACAGATCCCTTGGGGTGGGTTAGAGTGAAATGACACTGAGTGACCAGTGTTTGTAAATATATATATGTAGGGTTTATCATAGAACAACTTGGTTACAAAAGAAAATGTATATGTTGACATTTTCGTTATTATCTATAGTAATAACAACATGAAAGCATTGCAGTATGAAAGCAAAACAACATCACCCAAGGACATGCACAACGGAAAAGAAGGAAAGAGAAAGTACAAGAGTGTGAAGATCTCACCACCTGTAGGTCCTGCAACAAGACTTGGGCAGTCTGGGTTGAGGTGGTGGTCACAGACCAGATCCAGTGGGTGGTAGGGGAAGTTCCAAAAAAGTGGTGGGAGAAATCCTTGAACACCAAATCTACTGGGTTTTTATTCACTCAGGTTTATATTTGCCCAGGTATCTTCCCTGGGGCAGGGAGTTTCACACTGGATGATGTAATGTTGTCGATCCCTGGACATTTTGGGAGTCTTCAATTTGCCCTATAATGCATTAATCTGTCCAATACTAATTGATTCCAGAAATAAGGGATAACTTAATGTTTTTTTCCAATCCTTATTTGTTTTAACTCTGAGCTCAATCTTGCCTTATTCGTGTAAGATCTTACTGTGAAGTCAAAATAATTTCTCCATAAATAAGGAAAGCTTCATTCTGACTACACTTTCCTGGCCTACTTCCCTTTTCTCCCTTCATATTAGCACAAATAAGTTATTTCTTCTGAATTTCAGGATGAAACTAACCACAAAAGTAGTCTTTCAATGAGGTATGGAGGGTCAGCAATTACTATTGCCTTTATTTCAGCAGAAATTTACTAACTTTTTGTTCTTTTGCTATACAAGTAGTTGGAAACATTATGAACAAGTATTGGCTTAAACTTTCTGAGAATCAATGCAGCAAAACTGTTTCTTTTGTCTTCAAACAACTAAAATCTGTAAAATTGATTAAGGTATCAGAATAAAACATGCAGCATGTGGATTCACAAATTATACATGTGATAAGACAAAGAGTCACATTACAGATTCCAAGGTAATTAAGGAAAGGCAATAATACTGCAGACTGCTGCCCTAACTATCCTTTTTGTTGCTATTGTTGTATAAGATCAATATAATCACTTTTTTCCCCAGTGACTTTACTGACATTTTAGTGTATATCTCTTAAGAACACTTCAGGTCTTATACTGACATCAAACTACCTGAACCAAGTTTCCCTATGCTACTTAAATTCCACTTATTTGTTACAAATTTTTATGTTTCAGTCTTAATTAAATATGTATTATATATTATATATATAATTATGTCATTACTCCATTGTAAATAGCATAATGTAGATACTTTTTCTTGTAAAACTACCTTAGCACAAAATGATTGATGCTTATGGAATATGCAACTGCTTGACATTAATTTTATTTTCTAGAGCCATATGAATTATGACCTGCTATTAGAACAGAATTATTAACTTTTTGTAAGTTTTTAATATTTATCACTCTGTATTTTCTGAATGATCAGTATTGATTTTTTCTGTCACCTTTGGTGTGTGGTGATGGTGTTATAACCACTGGAGCATAGATTCATTGCTATAATTAGCATTAGTTACTCAATTTAAGATGCTTGTGTCCTGATAGTCCAGGGGACACAGAGTATTTTTAAAATACTCAGAATTTTACAATGCAATGGAAGAATGTACTTTTGATGAAAACACAGGCAAAAAAATACCAGACTTTCCCAGATTACAAGGAAATTTCATAAAACAGGCAAGGACAGAAGTGATATGACCATGGGCATTAGAGTGTCCAAATCATCAGATCATTTTTCTCTGCCAGAGCAGTTTTCTTGCTTTCCAGATTTTTTTTTTCCACTCTACTTCCTGCCATCTGTAGTAGGTTGAAACTTAGTTGATGGACAAGTTGTTAAGCCAATGGCATGCTTCTGCAATTTGCCTATTTAAAGGCTGCGAAAGTGCGGGAATTTCCCTTTTTGTTCCTGCTCTTAGCATAGAGGGCTGCCCAGGGCAGGCTCTGGGCCCTGTCCTGGGCCCCCTTTTCCTGCCTCCCCCTCCCCTGGCACAGGCAAAAAAAGCCACCAGGGAAAAAAGACGTCCCGGCTCCACATGAAGCCGGGATCAGCCTTAAACAGCATTGTAGCCGAGACGTGCGGCCGAGATTTCAACTGAAACTGCTGTGGCACCCGCGGAGTCGGCAGGGGCCACAGAGCCTCCCTGCAGCCAGTATAGCTAGCGCCGAACCAAGGAAGACATCATGCAGTTGGCAGCATAAAGAGAGTGAGGCTTTCTCCAATGTAAAGCCTGAACAAGATCGACTCCTTAACATGGTAAATCCAAGGTCAGAAAGAGGAGAAGGTTGAGATCTTGTGAGACGAAGCTACGATGGCAGTGGGAAAAGAGGGCAGAGGTGCTTCCAGCGCCACAGCTTAAAATTCTCCTAGCAAGCAGTGGTGAGGACTGTAATATTACAGACTGTTTTCTCTATAATTCATATAAGTACATGGGGGGATGGAATATCCACATGTGGCCTGTGAAGACCTAGATGTTGTGAAATGCTTTCAGAGATTTCGAAGAGGAGAGCCTTTGTTTTCAGGCTAGAATAATTAATCCTTANAATAAAGCAAATACCCACTTCTCTGACTCTGTCTCTGAAGTGTCTCCTGGCCTGGTTTTGGGGCGATTCACTTCAGTAGATTGTTTCTGGGCGGACTGTTGAGTTGTGAAGAATCCCACAGCAGAGCAGAAGAAAATCTTTTCCTTAAGCATAAAAAAGACTCTTAAAGAAATGCAACACTGACCAAATCCCATGTTTTGTTTTCCCTTGCGCAGGTTGGTTGGAAAGAGGAGGTGTTGAAAGAGAGGGGGGAGTTTGCTTTAATTTCTTATTATTTCTTTTTACTTTTAATTCTGCTAGTAATAAACTTTCTTTATATCGTAACTGCTTAAGTCTGGACCTGTTTTGCCTTGTTGTTTTCTGGTTTTCTGCAATAATCCTTATTTCCCCTTATGCAAATAATTAGATTTTGTGTGCTTGGTGTTTAGCTGTGTCAAACCACAACACCATCTTATGTTAGGAAAGACACTCGGCCCCTGTCCTGTACAACCTTGTTTCATCCACAGACTGTACTTTATCACGTGTAATGAATGAGGCACGGACTCTGTAGGAAAAAGGAACCAGTTTAAATCATCAGAGATTGCTGCACAGGACCTATGCATGCAGGATATTTTAACAATGATTTAAAGTGTCCAAATATTTATTTTTAACATACCTTCCAGACTGTTTTAGAAAAACAAATATTACTTCCTCTACTGAAATGCAATTGTACAGCTCCACATTGATTTTCCTGTCGTTTGTCATTAAACTTCCTTGAGTATAGCAGAGATAATGCAACAACTAGTCGATGTAACAATTGAATATATTTCTTTCCTTAGGGTTAGATAATAAAGGAATGACTGGAGAATTTCCTCTTTGCTTCCTTAAAATGTCATTTTATACTCTCTTAGCTCTAATCCAGGTTTTGATCACAGTATTACACAAGGATAGACTACATTTGTGTCTCTCTCCCTAAAACTGATCCCTTTGAGATCTCAAAGCACACACATTGAGGATGAATCAAAATTCACAGGAGGCTATCATAGTGCAATAATAAATATCAGTCATAATATCTTTTTTAGTTTCATCTGTCTGCTAGAATAATGTGAAAAAATGGTTTATTGAAAACTACACACAACTAAGACAATAAACAAGCATTCTATTCCCATTAATTAAGGCCTCTAATCTTGATGGGAAGCCTAGTCCAGGTGAATATTAAGAGGCCTTTAATTTTCAGACCTCTGTTCTGCCACTTTACACTGCTGCAGTTTTGTTGTAAAGCTGTTTTCTCTAGCTGTTCATTTTAATTTTTATCATCGTACAGTTTTACTAAACTTCAAGAGCAAAACTTAAAAGTCCTTACATGAAATTTTGATATAGAAATTCTGCTGTCAACACAAGAAAATATTTTAGGAAATATAAATCGATTGGAAATTTTTTCCCCTTGTTCTTACATGCTTTTGACTGAGTTAGCCATTACTAATTCTTTCAAGAAATAGAGGGGTTTGTTGCTCTTATTTTATACACACCATATTTTATAAAAGAGAAACTTAAATCCTTCTAAAATTCTAGTTCTCTTTTTTTTTTTTTTTTTTTGAATCACACTTTAGGTCATAGCCTCACAACTGCATGCTGATATATAAAATATTTTCTAATTTTTAACTTTGCCAATCAGTTTCTCCTGCCCTCTTATATTATCAGTTTCAGGATGCACAGAAATGTATCATTCAATGACCTTTTCTCTAAGGCAGTGTGTCTAGAGGCATTGTGGCCTGTTTGTGCTTTCCAATATAAATCAAAACTGAAGACCCACTTATTTTTGCTTTGCTTTCAAACTTATAGAATGTGGTATTGGAGATTATGTCATAAAATGATTTCTTCAACTGTTCTTTCAGATGTCTTACCATGAGGAAAAAAATTTAAATAAGTCAAGATGATGGGACAGAAATTGAAGAAACAAAGAAATTTTCCATTTGAGATCTCAAATTAAAATTTAAATATTACAAAGAGCTGTTAAAAAATTCTATTAATGCTAAGTATAAAACTGGTCTTTATTTTCCATCTGAAAGTATAGTTGACATATTTTTGTTATTAATGTCATCAGACTTTTCAGAACCAGGAAAGCATTGCATGCCCTAAAACACAAATTAAATTTTTAGACATATTTTCCACAGAATTTTTTTTATTAAACCTCTATTTCTACTCTATACTTTGACTAGCAGTAGCAGACACTATCACCTTTTTCATTGCTTTGCTTTTTGAGACAATTTAGTTTTCAAATAAGATAGTTTTAAATAAAATATTCCAAAACCTCTGAGTTCCACTTCTGATGCAGAACTAAAACTTCATTTGAGCCTCCATGAAGAATCAGAGTCCTGCTGCATTGGTTGCAGTCTCCAGCTTCTTGAAATAATGCTTAAGTAACTCCCATGTTTGTAAGGAGCCTCAGCTGTACACTCTGAATGTCAGAACATGTGTGAAACACACGAGTGTTTGCAACTGTAGAATGCACAACAGTGTTTTAATGAATTTTCATTTAAATTTAAAGAAGGACCTACATGTTTTTCTTGTATTTATCTTTTTTGCTTTTGACAGAACATACCACTATAAATTGCTCCATGTAATCAACTGACAGATGCTCTTAACATGGAAACTGCAGGATTAAATTTTCATTCCACAGCAAAAACAACAGATCTGTAAAACATATTTTAAAACTGTGTGTCTATTGTGGCTTCAACCCCCGTTTGCTGCTGTTTAGAGAACACTTAATAGCTCTCCATATACCCAGATTTGCAATTTTTGTTCTCTAAATCAAATTATGAGTTATAAAATACACATGTTGACTGGAAGAACTCTGCTAGTATCTCTTCCAGCTCAGGAGAGCTTCGTATTTTTATACAAAACTGTGTGTTGGTATGTGTCCTATGAAGTTTGGTGACTGATAGTCACGTTACCAGAGCCACTTGACTCTGTGGTCATCTAATGAGAGCCACTGCAATTTACAGTGCTCCAGGGAAAGAGCTCTTAGAAATGGTGCAGCCTTGTAAAGGAAACACAAAGGATGGAGTAGAACAGCTGTTACACCCTGGTCACTCAAACCTAGGGCTAAACCAAGATTATTTTGCTGTGGGTAGATGGAAGTGAGAAGATCCCAACCACATATTTTCAAGAGGTAAAAAACTCAAAAAAGTTTACTGGCAAACTATAGAAAACTAAGGAAACTTGGCAAAAGAGTAAATACAACATAACATCACTTATCACAGCATAGACTTGGTCCACTGCACATAGGAAGCCTTATAATCCCGTCAATGTTACATTCTGTGAGAAGGGAGTTAGAAGAAGAAAGGGAGAAAAATAGAAACATGGCAAAGTGTAGTGCTGTATTTGCCCACTCCTTTTCTTACTAAGTGCCTGCCCTTCCCACATTGTTCTCCCTTCCCTGCCCCTAGCCCTGGTCACTCCCTCGGGTTTTCCCTGTTGGTTCCGGTACCCCAACTCCGCCCAGGTACCGCCCCTGTGCCCTGAGACCATCAGTCCGTGTGCTCTCTCCGCCCGCCTCATCCCCATATAAAACCCCAGACTCCCTGCTGTGTGGCTCTCTCTGCTTCTGCGAACCTGCGTTCACGATGTGAATGAAGCTCCTCTGTGGTCCCCATGTGGAGACCCTCCTCACCTCCTTTATCACCACCGTGCTGTGGAGCCGACAGCCGGAGCCTTGCGGGGCTGCCCGGAAGGGCTGCGGGAAGCGGAGCAGCCGCTCTCCCCAAGGCAGCCCCGCAGCGCTCTCCGGGAAGGTTTGTGGCTTCCCATGCCAACGCAGAAACTACAGACTGCAACAGGAAACATACAGAAAAACAGACATGTAGCTACCAACTCCTGGGTTTCAGCGATGTAAAACTCCAAGATGAAGGTAGGGTTAAAGGACAAGGTGCCTGCCCCATGGGGAACCTTCTTAAACTTTTTTGGCCTTCTTTTGGGCCTTCTTCCCAGGTGGGACTTCTGTTTTCTCGTCCACTTAGGCTGGGTTAGGTGACAATGGGGGGCTGCCTCCAGAGTGCCATGATCGACAGACACTGTGGAGCTGAGGGGTATAGGGGGCAGGGCACCACCTCACCAGAGCAAGGGCTGACCCACCCCCTACCACACATTCCAAGCCCTCAAGATGTCTCAAAATAGATCACCTTTGCCAGTCTCTGACAACAGCATAGAATTAATTTGGTACTTCTGTACTTTAAAAAGAAACTACTCTAGAGTCTGTCCTATAAAAGGAAAATTAGAAGTAATTAAGTTGCACTGACAAGCTCAAAAACTGTGAAATAATAATGCCTTTGTGTGTGAGGAAAGTAAGATAATCAGTATGTACCATGCACATGTCATTGACTGGCAAAAAAATTACACATCTTGGTAGAATATTCAGGAGACTGGTTGACTATATATTTTTGATAAGACCTTTCATTCTATGTAAAACACCATAAAATCAATGTACAGCATAATTTCACAGAGACTATCAATTTCTGAATCAAAACAGACATACTTTATTGTAAATGGAAGTTCTTCCAATTCTTGCTCGAGCTAAACAGAAGATACAACAATGTCCTTTGAGTCTTGCCTCTTGTATTAGAAATTTCATTAGTTTGTCCAGAATGATTCTGACTGACTTAAGCAGACATTTAATAAGGCTCATTCCTTAAATACTGTAAGTGACATTAAAGCAGCAGTACTAAGAAACTGAGAGTCTGTATTCAAAAACTGAACAATTGCAGCTGTTTGGTAGGTTCTCTTCTTTAAAGGAAATTGCTGGAAAGGACTCCAACTGTGTTCAGCTTTTGACCAAAACCACCTCTCATAAGATTTTAAAAACCAGGCTAAAGACAATAATAAAACAATACTGGAGCAAAAAGAAGTGATTATGGCGTTATGTTTCTGCCTGAGGTCTTTTGAGATCTTCATTTCATCTCACACTCATTCTTTTCTAAGGTAACATAGAGCTCTCTTTTCAAAATATTTTTTCTCTTTTTTATATTTTTTTCTTTTTAACAAAGAAAGAAGATTTGTGTAATGGTAGTGTATACCTAACTACCCTATAAATAAGCAAGAACAACATACTCTAAATTGATGGGAGTAATTTTGTCCCTGGAAAAATTCTATAAAGCATATGGGCTTGGAATTTACAGACATAAAATAAAATTACCACTCTACTGATATTACATGTTATAGATACTTATATATCTTAAATATGTTGTTCTTATGCAACTGATAAACATGTAATCTGAACTAATACCATCAGTTCTAACTGTGAAGTATATATAACTGTTTGTGTGGTCTGTGATGGTATTCTATTTTGTACATAAAATGTTTTATGTCTTGGGGTTTTTTTTCCTTAGAATGATATTCTCAATTTATAATAGTATAACTTAGAACTGATCCCATTGCATTCTGCTGTAATTTGAAACTGGACAAAGCAGAAAGAATATGCAATCTCTGAACATCAGGAATATATATAAATGTACATATGTGCACTTTACATATCCTTCAGATCTGTAATATTGGTGTAAAAGTAAAGAGCATCTTGTTTTCTTTCTTCACAAGAATTTAGTTCACTTACTTCCAACTATCTTGATGACTAAGGAAAAAATGCACGTCTTTTAGAATCCTTCAGTTCTAAACTGCTGGGGTTTTTTTTAATGAACCAGTACCATCACAGAAACAGTTTCAAGAATACCTTTGTATGATCAAACCCATATCATTATTAACAGGAAGATGAGAAAAATTTAGCTACACCCTGTATAAGTTATCTCACTGCAGACCTTTTATTTTTATTTTGAGTTTAATCTTATTGGTATTACTCTTACTTCTCTTCTCACTTCATATGTTCTTTGATTTAAGTGTCCTTCACAAGTGTCCAGTAATATAGAAGTCCTTGCTTTTGAACTTAGCTGTTAATAGTGTTATATCAGTCTTCTGATACTTTAGATGAAGAAGAGGGATCCTGCACTACAGCTGAAATCAGCTGGTCCCTAGCCTATATATGAGAGCATACTGTGTGATGGTGGCATGCAGGCTGATTCTTTCCATTTGCATCACCTTAGAAAGTAAAAGGGATGAACCTAATAACCTCTAGGAGAATGTCATCATTTGAAGCAGTAAAAATCTGCACACTCAGAATCATACAGCCAAGATTATCACTTCAATTCATTTTGCATGTACTTTTCATTACTTTACTTAGATGTTGCTACTTGTTAATGGTAGTGAGACTTTACTGAAAATCCCTCAGAAGACATCTTTCAACTTGTAGCAGGTCTGAAACGGAGAATATGGAGATGAAGAAATGTGAGGGGCAATAAATTAATCCAGGGGCCACTTTACTCCATGGCTACATTTTTTGCATAGAAAGTACTTCTCACAGCCAACAGGGACTCTAGCACCTCAGTATTCATTACAACCAAAAATAAAACACAGATTTATTTCCAACCTTCCATGCTATAACCTTGAAAGCATGAGCAGTGTCTGTAACCAATGGAAGGTAGCAGAGTGTAACAAAATGTCTTCCTGAGATGAAGAAAATTTGAAATTATATCTCTGAGACCAATGAACTTCTCCATTTATCTCACTCAGGGCTTTGCAGACTCCATAATCCCGTATCTACAGATCATGTCATTTTTTCATAATATTATAGAATCCCATGCTTTCTTGTAGCCAGTCACCTAATATTTTGGGGGTTTTGTGTTTGGTTTTTTTTTTTCCTGCCCATTTGGGAGATTCTGTTCACCTGTTTCTTATTCTGTAAATTCTCCAGAAGGGGGAGTTAATCAGATTTCATGCATGCTCACTTCACTGTTCTGCTTTATAAGGTATTTCTCTTTTACCTTGTTCTTATACCATCATGTTTAAAAAAGGAAAAAGAAAAGGGTCATTCTGATTCTGGCAAATTTCAGTTGCCCCACTTATGTGATGCCAAGGATTTTCTCCATTTTTAACTGCTCAAGGAAACTTCTAAATGTTCAAGGAATAAGACAGTCACCAAAAATCTCAGGAGGCTTTATTACTACCCAGAGAGCAGTCCAGACCCCTCAGCCCACGGCCATCTAGGACTCTTTAAAATAACCCGGTTAAGAACTTACTGTCTGGTGAAAATTAATTGTGAGCTCCATCACTGACCATGAAGCCAATTTCTGTGGTTATGCATTTTCCTCTAAATGGTTTGTTCTGTTTCCCCCTTTCAAATGTATGGTGTATTCCTAAATTGTAACTCTGCCTATCATCCCTTCCTCGGTACTCCAATTGGTTCATGTTATCTAATTCCTCCTACCCTCCGTTCCCGTTGGTTCCCGAGATGTGTATCCTCCCCTGTTAGCTGTTTATTGGTTCAAGCCTTCTACCCGCGCCCACTTTGAATCTGTCTTAAGGAGTGCCTGGGCTTCTGCTACGGTTTACCATTCTCTCCTTCCCTTCTCCCCTTCCCCACCCTGTTACGGCACTGAACTGAATAAACTCCATCTAACTTCCACCATTAAGAAGTGATGTTGTGTTTGTCTTGCTGCCTGCTGCTGTCTGCGGATAAAAGGTCCAAAAACGTCTGCTCTGGGAGCCCCAAAGGCCATCGTACCTCCCCTTCTTTCAGCAAACCCTAAGGCGCATGTTGCCCCCCAGCCCCTGCTGCTGCTAGCCGGCATGAAATAGGCAAAGGGGCACGGCCACAAATTTACCCTCAGCTAAATATCAAGTCCTCACAAGCTCTGAGAAGTGTTTTTTAAATGAATACTATTGTACAGCAACTACTATAGTCCTTTTGCACAAGGAGTATAAGATCAGTCAAGGTAATAAAATCTCCTACAATTGTCTATTAAAAATAACCTAGAGAGTTATTTTCTCTTCTGCTCTCTTCACCTTACCAGATAGACAAAATCTCTTACTTCTCTTCAAAGAATCTTCCAAATCTTCTGCCTACTAGATTCTGCAGGTGTTTTTCCCTTTTAGCTTCCTTGCACATTGCTATATTTCTAGCTAGAATTAGTTCATTAGTAGAGGGCATTTTGGACAACTCATTCTGTGAATACTGACATGACCATGTGTCTAAATTTCATCATTGTATTACCAGCGTCAGATTGATGTTTCAATCTGTCCTGAATTCTTGATTCGCTCAGTAAAGTTGGTCAGTATGGGCATAATATGAAGATATTAGTTTTCTTTTGGTTTCACTAATCTTTGACTTTTTTTGATATTTTCCTTTGAATGTTTAACTTTATTTTAGGCTTATTTTTTCAAACAAATATTTCATCTATATGATAGAATAAAATAAAAAGACAGCACAGTGTACACATTCAATCGATGGCTTTTAAAATTTGCATCAGAAAAATACAAACTGGCATCTACCTGTAAACATTGCTACACAATATGCTACAGTAGACTGAAAATTCAGAGGCTTTGGCCCATATAATTTTATTCTACTTCCCTCCACAGGATCCATTGCTAGGGCTGATGTTTCAAAGCACTGTAAAGAAAAACAACAATGCAATTCAAACCACTAGATAGCAAACAGCTGAAATTAGCTCTTTTTCCAAAACAATGGGGTGCATGCTTTTCTCTCTGCATAGCTCATCATTCATGGAAGAATAGTTTTCATGGGAATTCAAGCAGATTATACATTACAAATAGGACTGGTATCCACATAAATTTTGCAGAACTGTTTCACTCAGAAAATAAATTTGAAAAATGGGCACAGCATATAGATCAGATACTTGAAGGAAAACTTACCTATACTTCAGATGTAAAGTTGAGCAGAGAAAACTGTCAAAACCTTTCATGAAGTACTGCCCTGGCTGCCACCCATCCTTGTGAAGCACTTTGGGTGCACAAAGTAAAATGTGATACTCACAAGGAAGGCAAGATCATTTACCTTTGAAGCATCATAAGCTCATACAAAATTCCAGTACTTTTGTCTCTGACATTGCAAACCCATCAGCATTCTGTTGTTTTGACATCCCATGTCTGCAACAACTGCCTAAAAGCAAGTTCTGTAAAGCAGAAAACTTTTGTGCCAAAATAATGCACTTTACCTTGGAAGAAAAATCTTTTAATCTGACTATGGGATAAAAAGATACATCTCAAGTGTACTTCCCATCTTCACATGAAATGCATGTCCCCTGGTGCCCATGTGGGGAGTGGGAGCTGTAGCTGATAATGATCTCTCTTTCAGGACAGCCTGAGATGTTGTATTCTCTCTCTGAAATATGAACTGTCCCAGACCTGCGAGATCTGCCTTGTTCTGGCAGTCATTGAAAACTGACAAGTTTTCAAGATACTGTCAGTACACCCTTAAGTAACACTTGTGTCAGCAATACACCACTTTAAGTGATGACATGCATCTTCCTGAAAATATAAGACAGAATGACATTAAAAGCAGTAGTATAACTAGAAAAACAACATTAAAAGCCCCCCGAAAATAAAAACAAACAAAAAACAAACCCAAATTTTTTATTTTTTATCATTTGACCAAAAAATGTACCACTGATTTTTTATTGAGAAAACCTAAATATATTTATGCCAAAATATGGCAATTTGTCAGCAATAATAATAATAATAATAATAATAATAATAATAATACTAATAATAATAATATACAACTTCTATTTAGTTACCTTGTCTTTACAAAATTCTACTGTATAAAATCTATTTTTAAAATTCATTATAATGAAGTTGGTACAAACTTGTTTTTAAATTACAGATATATGTTACAGACATGGGATATTATATTACTGATAATGATAGCTATATAAGCAACTGAGCAAAAATATAAAAAGTACTGATTTAAGAAAAAACTTCCTAAAAATGCAGAATAAAACCAATTTTTTCTTCTTTCTGATCCTTCCAGAACCTTTAAGCTTCAGATTCCTACCAAGCTTCTCACTGAAAAACCTACAGCAACTTAACAAAACAATTTGTCTTCATTGTCCTTATGATTCTGTTATAAAACCACTGAGTACAAAGGTCTTAATCTTCCTTCTGAAATTAATTGGGGATTTTAGTTGAATCCATTCTGACTTGGTTAGGAAAATTAACTGTTATCCTTGTGGTAAAAAAGCCAAAACAACAAAACAAAAAACCAACCTAAACCACAGATAAAATCCTATTTAATATTTTTACTTCTTGCAGCTGATACATTTTGAATAAAACACAGGTAATTTATTCACATCTAAAAAACCCCAGACTCAGTGTCCTAGTCCACTACAGCTGTCTGATTAAAGCATCATCAATGGCCAGCACTTGCAAACCTAGGAGTTAATCTCAGAGCACATACTCTGCTGAGGCTTATATCCAGGCATCAAAATGCACCATTAAAAGCTGCTTATTTCTGCTCCATTCCCACATGGCAATATCAGTTAACAGCCCCAAAACCATGAGAACTGAGCTCCATTGTGTTGCTTAGTTTTACTCCTCTGTTTTCAGCCTGATGGGTCAGAAGCTTCTTTGATCTAAAACCGATCTTGTTTTCATGAAACAGGCAGAAAAACTTTATGCAAGCAAAAGCCACTTATGCTTACCCCCTCAGGCCATTCAGTTAAACTTCTTCATTCTTGAAATCATCCAACACATAATCATTTCCCAAATGTGAACAAAGGGTTCAATCAGTTTGAGACTGGAGTTCAAGAAACAAACTCCTGAAATTCTGTCTTTGTCCTGAGGCCTCCTAAATTTCTATCAATTGCCTGCAAAGCCTCCCATCTCCCACACCTCCTCCCAGTCATGTAGCTCCTCTCCTTCCTTTTCACCCAATATATTTGCCGTTTGACTTTACACTATACCTGTGTAATCAAGCCACAGGTTCTTGGGTGAAATTTCCATGGAACAGGAATAAAAAAATAGACTGAGTCTGATGGACTAAATCTCTTGTGCCTTGCCTTGCCACTCTTCTCCCAATGCACTGGAGAACCATAAGGAAAGGGAGATTGACACAAAGGAGATGAAAGGAGACACCTGCTTGAGGGAAATAGGAGCAGAATGGAGGCAGCCCTTTAAATGAGGAAGGGCTGCTCTGAGTGTAGTAAGTCATGCAGTGATGTCTGTGGGGGCAGGGAGGTTATTTCAGCATCTGATGAGAGAACTCACGTGGAGACTGTGATTGGATTCTGCAGCTTCCATCTCACAACAGCCTCCCTCTCATTTGTATGTCTATACTTTCTCATACTGTCCATATAATACTGTGCTCCTCAGGCTTTATTTGAAAACTTTTTACCAGAGTTCATTGGGAATATGGTCCTTTGTGCTGAGAGATGCTTAACTTACGAACAAAAACAGCAGTTTCCTGGTGCTCTTGACATAAGTTGGAAATTGTGTAAAAAAATATAACTCCTTCCAGTGTAGATTGGTAGCATTAAGGTAGCACTGGTAGTGGTAACTGGTAGGGTTACTCTGTCCATGCCTTTCAGCTTCAAATAACACTAAGTAGCATTAGGCTGGCAAAAGACATAATTAATGTAACATAGCAAGCACTAATCCAAGAAATGGAGATCACAAAAGGTTGACCAACTTTCTTGAGTCCTTTGGTTTATCTGTTTCTAATTTGGTGGTCTTTATTCCTTTCTTGTAATTACTCAGGGTAATCTACAGGTCCAAGTTTATCTTTCTTTATGTATGGCCTTTTTACCTCAGGTGGTGGGATGCACTGACTACTACTTAAATATTTTAACTATTTACTTGCTGACCAATAGATCGTTTTTATTGAATTTTCTACATATATGAATATAAAAATAAAATCAGAGAATACAAGCAAATATATCTGAAAGTTTTCATAGCCTCATAATTCCCTACTAACACGGTGTGTGGGGTCAATGGACCGACACTGTCCCTCGTGGAGATGCTCTGTCAGTGCCTCGCTAGCACCCACCCACACAATCTCACCCTCACAGGTGGGCGTGAGCAGCCACTCTCACACAAAGTTTCCACGCGTTCCGGAGACGAAGAGATGGGAGGGATTCTTTGCGGGCAATTCCGAGGTGTTTACTGGGTCCGCAGCACGGACCAGGAACAAATGCACTCCAAGGGGAACAGAGGCAAAGAACCCTGACCTATTGCGCACGCGTGGATTTATCCCACGGGGTGCCAGGGGTGGGCAGAGCATCAGAAGCCAAAAGTCTGAGGGCTGGGGGGTAGAGGCAAGGCTGAGTGACAGAACAGCAGCCAGTGGAAGAGGGGAGGGGAGGGGGGAGAGGACCAGGGGCCAGTGGAGTACCAACAAAGGGAGAACTTTCTGGCACAGTGATGTGGGGAGGGACCATTTCGTAGGGACATGGGGGGTGTAACGTGGATTTAGCCACCGCAACACCCTACTCTAAGTCAAGTTCCTGTAATAGGCATAGTTTGGCTTTAAGAAAACACCACCTATCTGCGTTCATCAGCTGCGATAAATTAACATTTCTGTGCATTAACATTTCAACCTGGGCCATAAAACTGCCCAGGCACTTATTAAAAACTAAATGTTGCCTTTTGTTTATAAAAATAGTATAAATTTCCTGAGGTGGCCAAAAATAAGAACAACTTAGACATTTTCTTATTTTTAGAGAAAAGTCCTAATGTCATTTTCCCCCCTTTCCCCCACCCTAGAATTTCATGGTCCATTTCTTTTCTGATTCATATTACATCTTTCTATGATCAAAATTACTGTATTCAAACAAAGTCTTTAAATGTATTAAGATATTTTCTGAAAGGAAACAGTCCCATTTCAAAGGAATATAGAAATGCATTCAAATGGGCTCAAACAGTTCAGGTTAGAATACAATTTACAGCAAGTTAAAGGTAATTTTAAAAAGAGCGTGGCCAAAACAAATGACAGTAAAAATGAAAGCACAGAAATATGTGATTTTTTAAAAGCATATAAGCATATCTAAATTGTAATTTCCAAGGTGATAACCATTTAAAATCTTTTTTTGAAAGCAATTATCACAGAACCAATGTTCAAGAGAGATCATTGCTAAGTATTCCAAAAGAGATATCCTACAGAGAAGCAGTAAAAAAAAAAAAACCACCAAAAAAAAGAGATAATGTTATTCTTCTGTGGCACTTAGGAGATATTAAGAACAGGGCCCTATGTATGCACAATATGTCACATTGTATATGATCTTAAAAGACATTCCTCTATTCCACAGATGCATTTTTTTTCTCATTTCCTTCTATTTTTTCAGGCTGAAAAAATTCATTCATTTCCTGAATTTTCACAGGCTTTTATTATCTGTAAATCAGAAATAAAATATGTTTTAAAGAAATTATATATTGATATTCTATTGACTGCCATACTTGCTGGTGAAGAAATACGTATAAATTTTTCTACTTTATGGCTAGTGTACAGAGAAACATTAGATCAAAAAAATAAATATATGTGTGCAGCAGCTTCTGATAACTGCACTAGGACTGCTGCAGAGTAACATATCTTGGTAAGCAATGCAATTTGAGGAAAATCTTTTGTAGAATGTAAAAATATGGTCTTTTTTTTGTCCCATATTGGTAAAAATATGGCCAAACTCATGTTCCCAGACATTTCTTTCATATTCCATTTTTAAATTTTTCTTTATATATATAAAAATACACACACACACATATACATATATCTATCTATATATAGAGAGAGATACATGAAGACTGCAGATGTGTAAATAAGGATTCTCCCTCTTTTCACTAGTGCCTTTCATATGTCACTCAAACTCAGCAAAGACATCACTCTTTTTCCTGTCATAGCTCTTATACAAATCCAGGGCAAAGCATGTTGCCCTGCTTTGCCTACTGCAAACTCCACAGTGACACTTGCTTCTCCAATAGATTTTTTAAACAAATGCAAAAAATTGGAAATAAAAATAGTGTGGATACAGTGGGACTATTTGGGGCCTGTAAAACAAGTAAAATCGGTTACAAATATTTTGTTTGAATATCACAAAACATGGCTTGTTTAAGAATATACTTATTTAAATAGTCATATAAATTTGGTTTTGCTCAGATGAAATAGAGAGAGGAAACAAGTCTTTCTGGGAAAGACCTCTGTATTCTCTCTATATTAAGGACCAAGAGTCTGAAAAGCTTAAGAAATGGAAACAGGTATTCAGCGCCAGCATCGTTCTTTTGCTCAGATCTGTTTACATAAAAGGGCAATAAAAACTTTTCACTTGGGTTGCTAAAAATATGTAAAATGTCTAATACATGAAACTACATTTGTTACCAGACAAGGATTTAAAAAAACCACCAGAAACAAACAAAACCAACCAAACCAGGTTAGATATAGACACCTGGTTGATTAGGTTGTTCTACAGCTAAGTCCAGTAAAACAAAGCTCAGAGAGGACAGACCTGACAAGCTTCAGCTGAGGAGTCACAATCTCAATACAAAGCTTATAGACAGCTGCGAGTAATGATAATATATTACAGCATCCTGGGGTTACAACTTCTAGTAAAAAATGGTAGTGAGAAGTTAAGTAAAGAAGTGTTAATTCAACTTAAATAACTACAGGAAATTTATAAAGGCAAAACATACCTTCTGCTTTGGAATTTGGTCTTACATTTCTGCTCTTTTAAAAATTATTTCCCATTTCCAAGTTAATCTACAGAAGCACCACTGGTTGTTCTCGACCCTAGTCTAGGTCTCTACAGTCTTTATACAGATTTTTTCAATCAGACTGTCACATTCTCTGCAGAAAGGAAGTACTCCTTTTATATTTAATAGGTGTGACAGTAATAGCCCTTCTGTTCAGAGAGCAACTCTTTTTGGACAGAAAAAATATCTATTTTTGGAAATACATTTGTATTTTAGAATATTTACCAATGCATTCAAAATATCCTTATAAACACATTTGAAAAACTAGGTCGTATCTAGGGAAAAGAAAAATCTTTCTTATTTCATCTCTCAGGCCAATTCCCACTCTGAGGTAGTAGATTGGAACTGACCTCCATGCAAAGCGTGCACAAAATATGATACTCTCCACTGCAGAGCTTCATGTGACTCATATAATTATTAGTATGTGGAATTCCAGTGTGAATGTCAGTAGATCCTCCCCTGTAATCAGACTTCCCTATGCTCCAGAAATATGTAATTTTTTCTGCTTATGATATTGCTTTTAAATCCTAATTAATCTAAATTCACATTTAAGGGAATTTATTTATGACTGTCTATATGCTAATTTTTTGTAGTTGCAGGCCATGTGTTTTAGTGCAGGAGCTTCCCATCTGTATTTAATAATTTACAGACAAATGGACTTTCTTTTATCTTTAATCTCCCTCCCTTCCATTTACTAAAACTTTGTTTTAGTTCAGAAAATCTGAACTAAAATCAAGTGACTGAGGTACAATTTACTTGCTTACAGAATAAACACAAAGTTCCTTAACATCGCATAAAAGAAAAATTTACAGAGAAAATTCAATCTTCCTGTTATTTTTCAAACTGTTAAATTAGAAATATTCTGTTTGTATTGTACTATTTGCTGCCAATTTTGTGATCTAGGGTACATGAGCTCCATAGACTTTTGTATCTTTGCAAAGTGTTCTAATGTTAACATTTTCAAAAGAATTAAACGGGCATATTGTAATTTCTTGAAAGGGAGGTGCTTTTTTATTTTGGGGTTACCACCAGTAATCATGCGTCTTTGCATCTTCACTAAGATATACAGAGTTCATTCATACATTACATGTGTTCCCTATTTTTTATTCATTTCTATATGTTCCCCTCTTAAACGAGGAAGAAACTTTGGGGTTAGAAGGCAACACTGGGAAAGGAAATGCATATTCAGGTTCATTAAGTCAGTATTAGTTGTGGTGCGGATAATACACAAAGTGCTTTATGAAAACTTGAAGGAAAACATAAAATCTATTTTTATTCACATGAAACCTAGGCCTTAATTCATTTCACCTTGCTTCTATTCCACCTTGCCATATGACCTCTGGGTGTGCACCTTGCCTGGTTAGATATGCATGGATCAGAAGAAACCAGAACAAAATTTCACTATCAAATACCTGGTTCTTTCACATAAAAGAAATTCAGGTGTGTGGTTTGACAGAGATTACTGTTGTCATTGCTGTAAATAGGTGCTGGTCCAAAAGATAAACATGCTAAAAACCAGGAAAAGGCATTGTAAGGGAGGCAGTGTTCCCTCATTCTTGAATGGGATCACTTAACCCTGTTGAATTCCTCCCTCCTTCCCTCCCTCCCTCTCACTCTCTCTTTCTACTTCTCCCTCTGGAGTATAAAGGTACCTCTAGGAAAATCAACGTAAATAAAGATGCTATCCTAATTAAATACCTGCAGGGTGAAACCCCGCACAGTCGGTTGGAAAAAGCTTTGTATACCATCAATTTCCTTACAGTGCCACAGAATTCTAACAATCCTGTCATTTTGAACCATCACCTCTCGTTACAGGCTCCGGACGAGACGCAACAGCCTCGAGCGAAAGTTAGGGTCCGAAATCTAGTCACTAAAGAGTGGGAAGGTCCCTATGACCTTATCGCTATGGGGCGTGGGTATGCGTGCGTAGCCACAGATACTGGGGTGCGCTGGGTACCTGCGAAGTGTGTCCGTCCTGACCTGCGACCGCAGAGACAGAATCAGGCCGGCAGGCAGGGTGGAGACCGTGACCAAAATGAAAGACATCAGGTGGATGAATCCTCGAGTGATGACTCAGATGCAGATGCTGCGAGTGATCACTCCGATGATTCCCCCACAACCAGTCATTGAACATAGTTAATTTTTCTTTTTCTTTTTTTTTATAATGGAAAAAGGGTGAGATGTTGTCCTGTTTTTTGCTAACCTGATAATTTACATTTTTGGAGTCAGATATTCTCACAGAGTCAGATGTTCTCACACTTTCGTGTAAATAATAGACAATGTTTACTTAACTGTCCTTTTTGTTTACATTCTTGTACTATGAGAGAATTTTTGATGAGCATCCTTTTTCTCCAGTGGGATTGAAGAGGAAGTGACATGTCCCCCAGTTCCTTGTGGAATTGAGAAACCTATAAGTATAAGAAATAAAAACAAACCTTCTCCTTTTCCTCTTTCTGCTCAACCTAGCAAGAGTCAGTGTCTTTTCTCTGTCGTATAGCAACAAACACCTAAAGTGAGATGGGAGTAATTTTTGCCTAAAATAGTTCTTTATTTATTTCCCGTTTTCTCTTGGCCTCATTAATTTCAAATGTCCTATTTAAAGTGATATACAAGGACCTGAGAGGTTTTTTTATTATCTTATATACTGCCCTTCACAATTGATCCTAGACTGAATTTGAGGCTCCTGGACACTGCTGTCATGCAAATCATTGTAACAAGTATGACTCAAGGATTTGGCCAGTTATGAGAAAAACAACACATGAAGCTCAAAATTACAAAATGGTCAGGGGGATCACTCTGGCTACCAGATCTTCTGCCTGTATCCATGGAGCAATATGGTCGTTCTCCAGCAGAAAATTTGGCTTTTATTTTGAATATTTATATGCTTCAATCAGACAATATATTTTAAGGATAATGTTGAAAAAAAGATGGAAAATATATGTTTTTTTCCTGAAATTATATTTTCAGATTGTCTGTCTTTAACACTGGATCACTCATGGTCCCTTCAAAGTCAACGGAGAGGAACAAAGCCATCTACAAGACAAAATAAAAAGAAAACTGCATGTCCTTATTATCAGCCTTGTACTTGAAGGGTTAAAATGTTTATTCAACTTCATCTTTTCTTTCCCAACTTTTAGAACTCAATAAAACCTCTGTTTAATTAGATAGCTCACCTTTATTTGTAACTTCAGGTTGTCTGATAGAATAAAATGACTTGGTATTTGTACTTTACGTAATTTTAATTTAATGTCACTTTAAGATAATTTTTTTGTGGATTTTAATTGTCTAGTGGTTTATGTAATGCACCTTGATCATTAGCAGAGTCTAGGCACCACAGAAATTTAATTTATTCTTAATAATACCTTTTCTTGCACAATGTAGTGGTACTGCACAGGCTTCAGTAGGTGATGGTGAGGAAACAACCTTCAGGAAGATATCATAGCAGGAATTGGAAGAATAAAGCAGGACATGGGATTTCACTCATCTCACACACCCACTGACCTACATCTCCGTTGCTGCTGCAAACTTGATTTTGAGTTAATGAACTAGTTTGCTTTCTAGTCAATGGATAGTTGTGACTGAGATCTCCAAAGAAACGTCTGTCCACTGAACATAAAGCACCTGAAAATTCTTTATTGATTTCTGCCTCTTCCTGTTGGAGAGAGACTCATGGCATGGTGCATTGTTCTGCACTTCAGCCCCAAATGACCAGAACAGCAATTTGGCCTAAATGTGAGCTTTCTATAATTTACTCCCTCCACACCCCCAGCAGCTGGAGAAAGAATTCAGTCCATGGGCAAGTCCCACTGGTGAGTGGCAGCAGCCCTTAGATGTTGTGTAACCAGAAGGGCTACTTGAGCATTACCTAAACTACAAGTTCAAGTTCATTGTATACAGTGATGATGACTGTCTACAGTAATGAAACAATGTCAAGATGCACTAAGAGATTGAAGCATGATAAGAGACAGAAAAGACTTCATGATTAGCTTAGACAAAGAACTTGACAGAATAAACAAAACAATGCATGTGGTAGATAAGATATATTCTGGCATCAACCTTTCTCATTGTATTACATCCAGTGAGGCTGACAGAAAAGGTTTTTAAATTTGCTTACAGGAAGAACTGTTTTATACTCCATATGATTAAATTTTGTAAATTTCTTCCAAAATCTACTATGGAAGGAAAATCCTCATGAGAATAAAAGTAAATGGCTGTTTGCCTAAATCATAAAAATACCTACAGTGACATTTGATAGAAGACCACATAATATGCTTGCACAGACATACAAGACATTGTAATTTTGTATTACGTGAGAGGCTAAGCCTTGATTTATCCAGAAGACACTGAAAATGTGACAGCACAAAAAAAAAGAGTCAGGCTCTTACTCCACTGTGCATTATACTGAGATATAATTGCTATGTCTGTTAATCTGATGGGAGCAAAGCAGAGAGTTGTCCCAAGTCCAGAGCATTAGACATGACACACAGCATTAGTTGGTCATTATTTAATTCTGTGCCATTGTGTAGACATTGTGCCACTCAGTGGCCTTCCCTCCCACAGAAGCTGGTTGCATTACAGTTAATTTTTCCCACTCAATTAGTATTTTTTTTACCTCTAAATTTATTTTATATCTGCTTTATGTTGTTGGTGAAAATATATATATTCAAGTTGATGTTCATAAATTTATATTAATTGGAAAAGATTAGGCATTATTATTAAGTGACAAGAATTATTTAAGAGAGGATTTTTTTGCTTTACCTTGAACAATGATAATCAGTCATTCTCTAAGACAGGTTCAAGACCTAGAAATGCAACATCACTGTTAGGAACTTATTATGAATTCCATATGCTGGATCCTTCAGCACTGAAGACAGTAGGAAAAAATTTTCCACAGACTTCACATGGGAATATGGTCATACCATACAAATGTTGTGCTTGATCATTATTCATAAAGCACAAATTTAAGAACTAATACAAACCCTAAAGTTTAACTAAGTTAAGCATAGTTGAACTTTAGCTAATTCTGTGAAAATATGAAATGTAGATTTGTGAAAAGCAGTAATAAAGGGTGAGAAATAAACCTCTTTTCTTTGAGCATTTCCAGAACAGTCACCTTTCAGTGTTAATGAATTTTTCCATGGGACTTAAAGGTGAGATTTAAGCAGCATACAGTAACAAATATCAGCTAAATATTTGCCAAATTGTTGTGTTCTGAAGATCACTGGATATTCTATGAATAATCACAGGCACTATTTAGCACCACTTGTCATTTAATCAATTCTTCTTATAGCTTCAAATTATGCTTATGTTTGTGCTAGCATTTACAGACACAACCCTTATGAAAGAAAGGAGGAAGTGGGGAAAATGGTTTGCTGAATTTTTTTTTCCTCAGGGAATGCAAACTCCTCCTTCTGATTAGCACATTATCTTTATTTAGTTTCCTTTCTTTAGGTTAGTCTCTTGCTTGGCTGACTAGCACAGCTTGGTCCTTTAGTGATGCCTACCTTACTGCTACTCTGAGCCTCAACAATAGCTCCCACGTAGCTGGCAAGAGCAGGATGTGGTGACAGACTTAATGCTTTGTGTCAACAGGATAAACAGCATGCTCATCTTGAGAGCTTTATCAGATTAACCCTGGTGTAGCGACTTCAATAAGATATATTAATATCTCTGCATGAGCAGCTGTACCTAGAAAATATTAAGCTATATAATTTTTTTCCATTTCCATCCAAAGGTATTTTGATTGCTATCTGGAGAAAAATCAGCTGTGAAAACAAATGGCAACATGCTTGTTCCCAATATTATTTGTCCTTACAAAAATTATGCAGTAATTAAAAATAAATAGATTAGTTAAAACAGTAATTAAGCCTCACATAAGGGAAGCCTTACTCATACAGAGATGATTTTGGATTCATTGGCAATGTCATGCATAGAAGACTTTCCAGAAATGTGCTCTAGCTGCAATTACCGTCCATATACATAAAGATGTCACATTAGTAAAGTCTATGGGATAGAGATTCAACTGGTGTAAATAGGGAGGTTGGCAGTGAATTCAATTCCACTGATTTACACCAGCGGAGACTCTGACCTGATGTGTTTCAAAGCCGTTATAAAAAGAAAATCTTCCCCCCAAAACTTCTCCTGTGATACAGTGTTTGTGTACTTAAAAGCTAGATTAATTTCACCAAACTTGAAAATTACTTATTGGCCACTGTCTAGTCAAAATGAATCAAGATCTGTGATTAGAACACAGCCTAATACAGTGTTTAGTCATATAGGTGCACAGTTCAAGGTAGCCTTTAGCTGTAGTCAACAGACAGACAGATAACCATCTGTCTGTATCTAATATTAAAATGGAGTAAATCAGTTTTTACAACAGGTATTGCCTTCCCTCCATTGCATTTGGAGGCCTGTACTAAAAATCTAATTTTTGATGCCTGAAATTATATTACATGAATCTTGGTAATATCGAAAAACGTTAATACCATACAGTGTACATATGTTGCACTTTATATGGCACATGAATCTATATATACTTAATTACTGATGTGATTGTCCTGTTAAGTACATTGCTGAATCACAGAATCACAGAACCTGCTGTGTTGGGAGGGACCCACAAGGATCATCCAATTCCTAGCTCAGCACAGCACCATCCCCAAGAGTCACACCACGTGCCTGAGAGCTTTGTCCAACTGCTTCTTGGGCTCTGTCAGGCTGGTGCTGTGACCACTTCCCTGGGGAGCCTGTTCCAGTGCCCAAACACCCTCTGGGTGAAGAATCTTTTTCTACTATCCAACCTAAACCTCCCTGACACAACTTCAGGCCTCTCTCTTGGGTCCTGTCACTGAGCACCAGAGAGAAGAATTCAGTGTCTGCAGGGTGATAGTCATTAGATTGCAAGGTAAACTGCAAATATTCAGGGAGATACACTACTTATGCACACTTCAGAATCTGAATAATGAATCTGATGTGTTTCTATTATTTTCATTTCTTACGCTCCTTGCATTCAGAGTACTAAGAAACCAATCTCTATGCATTAGTGGTTTCAAATGTGTACCTAGACCAGCACCCAAATATTGAGTTGTTCAAAATCACTATTTACACAATATTTCAGATTATCTCCAGTCTCTCTTCACCTCTTCAGAGGTCTTTTCTGGAACAAAAGTAAACATTTCCATGAATGGACAATGAAATTTATGTCCTGCACATGTAGCTTTTTATTAAAGGAGGAAAGAATCTCTCTCAACTAAGACAAAGCTTGGGAATCCTTAGTAGCGTTAGATCAAATCTTGTTTTTCCTACCACCTTGTGCATAGTGAGGATTCAGATAGCAGTACTGACTGAAAAGGCAGGAGCCCATGGAATGGTTTTATGTGCAGTGAAGCATACAGCCATTAAGTCTTCTCTGTAAGTCATGATTGTGCTTCACAAGGACTACTTAACAACACTGTCAGAAGTATTTTTTAGCAACTGACATAAAGCCTTGTAATTTATAATATGGCATTGATCAGTTGACACTATGCCATCTTTCAAGAAGAACTTCTGTCTTCTTGAAACATCTCTTGCACATGGTTTTTGCTGCAAAAAAGAAAAAGAATAAGCACTGTCTTTAAATACAGGAAAGTTGTTTTCTCAGTGTCCATTGCAGTTTTACGACTATGGAGATGAGAAAATTCATGTATCAACTACTTTTTCATCTATTTTTAGCAATTGTACAAAAATTTCTCTTCTATTAAAATTTTCTTTTTTTTTTTTTTTTAATTTTAGATGAGCTAAAGGTATTGTAATGGCTTTCTCCAAGGATTTTTTAAGAACTTCTTACTGCCCTTTATCTCTTGTTGAAAACTAACAAGCTCTAAAATGTTGAGACCTACATCATTCTCCAAAGATCTTTTTATAAAGATGCCCTTCAATCTTGTGCATCTTTCATCTGTTGTCTAGTCTTAGTGGTCAAGAGCAGACAAAATCTATATCTTGTTATTATTCTGATTCCTTTTCCTTTATACCTGACTGTACTTATACAGATATATGTAGGCCTACCATGCTAGCTTATTAAACTTGTATTTATATCTGTATCTGAAAAAAGGAAACACTATCAGAATGCTTGAAACTGGCTTCTATCTCTTCACCACATGAACAGCACAAATGTTGATGTAATTGTTTATTATAAAAACTCCACTTCTAAGTAGGTGTTTAATATATGCTAGGTTTTAATTTGAGTTGAGATAAGCATCTGAACTGGGCTCACTGATGTTTCTGCATTTTCTTAGAGAAAGTACAGATACCATTGATGGATATATGCATCAAGGCTGCATATGCAGCAAGCTTATACAGGCTGCTAGAAGGTTTCCCTGACCCATACCAAGGTTCTGCAGTTAGGTCACGACAACCCCTATGGGCTTGGGGAAGAGTGGCTGGAAAGCTGGCTGGTGGAAAAGGACTTGGGGTCCACGATCAGCTGAACATAACCCAGGTGGCCAAGAAGGCCAACAGCATCTCATTTGTATCAAAAACAGTGCGGCCAGCAGGGCTAGGGCAGTGATTGTCGCCCTGTACTTGGCATTGGTGAGGCCACACTTCGAATCCTGTGTTCAGTTTTGCATCCCTCAAAACAAGAAAGACATTAAAATGTTGGAGCATGTCCAGAAAATGGTAAAGGAGCTGGTGAAGAGTCTGGAGCCCAAGTCTTATGAGGAGCAGCTGAGCGAGCTGGGATTATTTAGGTGGGAGAAAAGGACACTCGGGGGAGTAGGGGGGGCCTTATCACTGTCTACAACTGCCTGAAAGGAGGTGGTAGCAAAGTGGACATTGATCTCCCAAGTTATGATTGCCAGGATGAGAGGAAATGGCTTTAAGTTCATCAGCAAAGGTTTAGAATGGACACTAGGAAAAATTTCTTCATGGAAAAGGTTGTCAAGCATTGAAAGAGGCAGCCCAAGGAAGTAATTGAGTGACCATCCTCGGAAGTACTTAAAGGATGCTTAAATGTAGTGCTTGGAACATGGTTTACTGGTGGATAATGTCAGGTTTATGGATGTTCCAAGCACAGTACTGATGTAGTGATACACAGCTATGTAGCTATATGTGATCTTACCCACCTTCACCATAGACAAGAGATAAATAATTTCAAGCAACATCAGGATTAAATAATTGTCATTTAAACACTGCCTGAGGATCAAATGAAAATTAATTACTTCCTATGCTTACCAGAGAACTCTATAACCCTAGGAGCATTTCAGATATAGAACACCAAATATTAGGTTGCAGATCTTCCATGAGGCTTTGTGCTGTTAATCATTACTGAACGGGTAGGGAATCATTATCAGAATCTATACACACAAATGAGTATGTAGAAGAATTCAGATGTTTGTCAGGAGGCACAGGTGTTGCAGTGACATTAATAAAGTAAACAGCCCTATTCTTGGTCTCCAGCACAGCACATAATCATTTACATTAGCTGTTGGAGTCTGGCCTGTTTCCAAACTGTGCCAATTAGTGCTCTCCCAGACATTGCTCAGCCACAATCCAGAGACTGTTTCCAACAGGGAGTATAATTGAGGCCATTCTTAGCAAATTGTACACTATTGTATATTTTTCTCGAGGTCAAAGAGTAGACCCAAGCCCATTTTGTTTACAAGCATAGTCATAGCATAGAATGGCATAGCAGCTGACATGATGAGCAGTGGGATATCCACACTGATTAATAAGGAGCACTGTGAGAGGATGAAGTTATTTGCACAAGTGGAGTTCCTGCTGAAGTGACTTTTGGGTCAGGTTTTGTCAGTTGATAAAACACATTAATTTTACACATTTTAATAACTTACTTCTTACTAGACACTATTTTATTTTCCTAATTCCTGTAAGCATTGGCAACAAAAACATTTAAAAATAAGTGCCCTGTAATGAAGTAAGATTTCATTCTTGATTGGCAAAGCAGTATTTCAGGAGGAAGAGGTAGAAAACTCACTTTCAAGGTAAAAGGAGAAAGTTAAATTTATATCTAACTATAGAAAGTCTCACACAGCTCTTTGTTTGTATTACTTAATGTTACTTAAGAAACATAAAAATCAATTAATTTCCCCCATAAAGAGGATATAATTTGAAGTTTCTGAGACTTCTGATATCTTTTTTGTATCATTTGTTACAGCAGATTTTCTGATAAGGCCATTGCATGAAAATGTATTGAGGAAAGAGGATGTAGAGATTCCGAGGCAGCTATTATGCATGTGAATTTCTATTGCCATTCTCCAAAGGGAAGTACATTATCAAGGTCTGAGAAATAAAAATTCTACTATAAAATCCCACACATAAAGAAAATGCTTATGTTCAGACCTCCCTTTCCACTTTTTATTTCTCCCTCACAACAGCTCCCATCACTTCTTTCCAATAGTCTATGCAGTAATTCATCACTGTTTTCAAGGTGTCAGTATTTCACCATATGCTGTTTTATCTCAGAAATGCCAGTTACCAGATGTACTTCTCTTTGAGGAGAGCACAAAATGTGGGTGGCAACATCCTCTTCCCACAGAGGATTTTAGGTAGCTAAAAGACTCCTCCTTTTAGGGATAGTAAATTGCCCTGCTGGAAATTGATTTGACCCTTTTGTGAAGGGTACCAGCTGAGTCCTATTTATAAGTGTCTCCTAATTATTTATTATTTATTATTATTTTATAGTATTGTATTATACCATAGTGCCATATGATTGCTATATTTTTATTAATGTTTTAAAATTATGTCTTTTTATTAAAAAGCACATTTTATTAATTGATATATATTTATAGTTTTTCAGAACAAGATATAGTTTTCAGATCTCCAGTCTGAATTAAATAAGTCTCTATCATTTTCTGAGGACGTCAATCACAATCTAAATAGTGATGAATATTCCTTGGGTTTATTTCTCCCTTACATTGCTTAATTGCATTACATTTCATCCTTCTTTTTGAAGTGTTTATGAAACAATAGCTTTACAAATAACTATTATTGTTACAAACAATAGTAACAAATAACAGGAATTATGCAGTTGATTAAAAAGATAAACAAGCTATACTCTAAAAACCATACTTGCAAACCCTATTGCATTTAAGTCAGATACCATGGCATCTTCTTATTCAGTGGCTCAGTGAAGCACACTGTACGTAATGTGTTTCCCAGTTTGCATAAATGACAACTCCTCCATTTTGTTAGTGGTAGTATAATTGCATAGGAGAGCTAAAAATCAAGGTGGGTTTTGTAGCATGCATACAAAACATGTAATTTTAAACTCCCCAACCATTCTGCATTATGTCACTGTGTTCAGCATAACTGTGGAGCACAGTGTGTGGCACTCGTGGAGGATAATGGACATGACACTATTTTGACTAGGCTGATTTTCTTTATGTACTTGACAAAAAAAAATCATACAAAGAATCCATTTTTATATTCTCAAAATAATTTTCAAATTTCAGAGTTTGATGAAATGTGTTCCAAGTCTGAAAAAAGTAATTTAACAAACCTTAGAATCAGCTAAAGAATTTTAAGGGTCAATATGTCATAGACAAATGTTATTTACCTATAAAGACATAAATGTAACATTTCCCAGAATCATGCCAATTCATTTGTATATTATAGACAGACAGACAGATGTATACACATACACAGACACATGTATTCAGCATGCTATGTAATAATGTGCCTGAAATTTAAAGCGTGAAGCGGTATTCAAATGACACTACATGAATTGGTATTTAGTTAATTGAAAGGAATAAAAAAGAGAATGACAAAATTTAGCTTGGAAGAGACCTCTAGAGGTCACCTAGTTCAACATCCTGCTCAAAGTAAGGCCGCTGTGATAAGGTTGCTCAGGACCAAGTCCATCCAAGGCTGGTTTATGTCCAGGGATACAGATTTCACAACCTCTCCAGGTAACTTCTTGGAATATTTGACTACCCTCTGTAGAAACATTATCCTACATAGGGAGTTCGGAAGGGGAGATTAAAAATAATAGTGCAAGTACGTGGAAAGGTACTATTACTCTTACATATAATAAATAAACATATTTTTGATTAGCTTCAGAGAAATTTAGGTTTTAATAGTAGCAGAAATAAATAAAAAAAAACACTTTAAAAATATTCTACCTAAGAGAATCTAAACACTGAAGGAGATACATGGCATGGCAAATCTGAAAATATTTTCCTTAAAAAAATGCTACATATCCCATGAAAAGACAGAGTAATACTCTGCATTTTCTGATCACCATCTAGGTAAATGAAGATAGGGAAAACCATGAATGAGAAATTGTTATGAGTAGCAAAATGACAAATGTGAAATTTTTATTTGGTCTCTCATGTCTTCTCAGAAGAGGATGAGGGCAAATATCACTAAAAAGTTGAGAACAGAAGAAAAAAAAATGTTTCCCTTGATTTATGAATTGCTTTGAAAATGTACTAGTTCCTCACTTTTTCTCAGTCACTTATTTAACCAGAATGCTCAGAAACTAATGTATGTTTCGAGCTACAAATTCATTCACATCATTCAGGGTGTGAAACATTCAGAACACCAAGTTTTGAGCTGTAATGTCTTATATTTTAAAAATTAATGATTATTTATATTTAACTGTCAAATCTGAGCATAACTGATGCCTTCAATGAAAGTGGAAAATATGGTGTGTCTGTCTGTAACTGTGAATGTAATTTAAAGAAATTGGGTCTCTTTAAGCCATTTTTTCCGTTAGCACTGACTTTACTAGTTCAGTGTAAGTATAGAAAGCATTTGAAAAATACATGGATTTCCTTCTGAAAACTACCAGACCACTTCATGAATGAGATTTGACTTTTCTTTGTTTTCAACGCATATGTGTTGTCATCTTGGAAGTCAGAGGCTTGATTAGTAAGGTAGTGAAAGGCAAAACTTCTGCAGATGTTTGACATTTCTCTGTTTAGACAATGATCCTTCAAAAACTAATGATCAGTACTGGTGATCTTCCTGAGAAGCTTCATAAGGAGTGAAGCTCATTACAGAGGTGTTATACCACCAATGCCAACCCTTAAACCCAGAGCTGTCATCCTGCTCGCCTGCAATGCCATTTCTTAGGTAGATTAATTTATTCCAGCACTACAAACCCCAGGAAGTGGACGCAGCACTCGAGAAATGCACCATTAAATGCACTGGTAAATAGGCAAAAGTATTAATATACTTGTCCTATCTGTCTCTCTCCTTTTCAGTGCTTTGGAGGTTAGCCTTTATTTTTCTCCTGTAATTACAAAATGGTAGTTTTTCTTCAAAGGAACCTTGTCCACTAAGAATGATCTATGGTTGCCTGTCATTTCATATATCCTGTTGTAACGGTATTTTCCCTCAGAGTAAGGAGCTGGTTACTCAGTGAGCAGTGCCACTGTGTTTATGTAGAGTTCAGGCAGAGAACACTGTTAAATGTGAAACTGGCTGACTGACAAGACATCTGGCACACCCAGTACTACAACAGTGTCTTTTGCCCTAAGTGGAACACAGCAAAAAGCATTGTGCATTCCTAAGAAGGCCATATGGTCTGTCTGCCTTAAAATGCCATGCCAAATATTTTGGCGTGCCTGTGCATATGTGTGGCTTAATTTAACTGTAACATTTGGGCTCTTTTTTTCATGCATCTATTCTGTGTCTTTTATAATCAAGCTATCTCCTTTTGTATGTATCTCCTTCTCTGTGACATTGAAAAAAGAGTCACAGAGCTTACCAGTCTTCCTGTGTACAAGTTCAGGGTTTCCAGTGATCCCTGCTACCTTCTGCTCTTTTGTCAGTTGACGTAAGTCTAACATTAAATGTAACTCTTGCCTGTGTGAGCCAGTGCTAGGCAAATCAAAAGAGACCTGCTCATTATATATACAATTTAAGTACCAGACATTAAGTCTGAGGGCTGCATCTGCCTGTCACCCTTATCCAGACAGAATAAGAGATGCTGTGATGTGCTTCTGTATGTATATAACCTGGAGCAATACATGTCCCCAGCAGAACACCCACACACAATCTTCTGAGTTTGATCCTACACCAGTCACGCTTCTTGAGCAGACATATTGCTTTATAATAGTCCTTCTCTTCAGCAGCATTTAAATCATCAGCAGAAATGTCTTGGCTGCAAGCATTCACAGAATTTTTTCCACTTCAGGAATTACAAGACAGAAAAGGGAACAAACGGTCTGGAAGGTGGCTCAGACACTCACAGAAACATCCTAAAGAGGCATTACTATGCCCAGAACAAGCAATCAGTTCTTCTGACACATAAAACGAAAGATCAGAAGTGCCACATAAACCAGACACAGCAAGGCCAGGAAAGCTGACCTTTTCTTTTGTTTCTACAACCTAGGTGAGGCAGGTTTTAGATGCCTGTATGCCACTTTACTGCTGTTTGAGGATACAGTTTCAAACCTCAGGATATCACAAATTGTACTCATGAAAAAGAACACTCAGAGCCATGAGAATTTTTAGAAATCACACAGAGACACAAAAAAATGGTTTGCTAAATAATTTTAAAATTACAAGTCTTAAAAATCTGAAATTTTAGGTGTGCTGTGCTGGAAGAAGAGTATTTTTATTCTAAAGGGAACAGTAGGAGACATTTTCACCATATCTTCCAAATAATCAAGATAGCAAAATTTAAGCCTAAAATACTGCAGCTGTTTTTTAATTCATTTCATACTGCAACCTCATCCATCTCTAAGTAATACTGTTTTTCCATTCTCTCTGCAATTTCATTTTTCATCCCGGGTTTGTTTATTTGTTTGTTTTCCAGATAATTTTTTACTTTCTGCTTCATTATCCATAGCACTCTTAAGTGTAACATAAATGACAGAATTTGAGTATAATTTTCAAACCCATTGTGGGAAAGTAATTAAGCAAAATGTTTCTACATTCCTAACAGTATAACTTATACAAACATTAGCAACACATCGATATCGGAGAGTGACACTTCTGTATAATGGGAGAGAGAAAACCTTACCAAAAAACCCTTGTGTCTGAAGCATGAGACTACCAAAGTCAGTTCTTAAAGGCATGACAGGCTTCAAAGAACACAAGCAGAACTTATTTGTACCATCAGTACGTTCTTTTGGAAAATGTTGCTTACCCAGTAAATTTCCAGTATGAGTGTGTAACCTAGGGAGGTGCAATTGGAAGCAGGAAATAATTTTAGCCAAAGAGACAACACTTTCCAGTATTTCCACAGGAATGCTAATCTTTACTGAGACATTACCGATTTGTTTCTTTATTTGTTTATTCCTATAGTGAGAGTTATTACCAGTATTGAAAAGAACAGAAATAGAAAAAAACCTTCTGGAGACAGGTGTGGTAAGGACATTCTAGGTCATAAGGTTCTAGCTTTCTTCTATCTCATGTGACCAAACTATATAAACCTTTTTCTAGACCCATATCAGATTACTTTTCAAGACTGGTAAGGTTTATTTCTCCTTATTATTCTTTTGGAATATCACATTCCTCTAAAACTTATACATTTTTTTATAATTTTCAGCCCATTAGTATTCTGGGTACATATTTTTATGTCTGTTCATGTGCCAACATCTTTTTTAGATTATATACCTCTTTTGCTTCCCTGGAGTTTGCCTACCTGATGTATTTATATGTCACTTTGTTATTCTAAACAAGCAATCATTCTACTAGCAATATTTCAGTGCTGATACTGCTGATATTTTTGGTAGTCTTATCAAGAGGTGTTGTCTTTCAAAAGAAACTGAAACTCCAAAATTCAAAATACGAGGACAAACTCATAAATGATTTATCTAGTCTTTTCTCAATATCTTAAAATCTGTTACTTCAAGCTGCTAAAGTTTAGATGTCAATTTGCTTTAATTTTAACCAAAAAAAAAAAAAAAACAGGCCAGTGTAGTAATTTCTGTATCTGTGTTATTTAGAATTCATTTGTGCACAATTAGATACACATAGGTGAATGTTTAAATATACATATACACTGCTATACAGGTATGCATATGTATCCATAGATACCTACCCATATATAAACTCTCTCATCTGATTTTCATGCTGTCATCCATGAGGAATGACTAGCAAGGACTTGCCAAAAGGGTCAGTGCCATATCAGTGCTACACGCAGCTTCACAGCAAGGGTCAAAGTGAAATACCGTGTTGCAGCTTCTCAAGCATTGCTTCTGCCAAGGAAAGGGGATGTTTTTTTGCCTGAAGGTGGATCCTATGCAAGTCCCTGGAGAGTCATACAGAATGTTACAGAGTATTAGTAAAGTTATGTGTTCACAGCAATCCTTTGACGGCTGTTCTATCTTGGAAAAGGTACAAATGACTATTCACGCAAATATTTCTGAGAAGAATTCTTTCATGATTATTCTGTAATTATGGTGACAGAAACTCTTCGATCTAGGAACACTCTTTTGAACGTACTTTTGAATTGTTTTATTCACTTAAATTTGACGAATGGGATCAAGAGTCATGCAGAAGTGTTAGACTGGTCACTGCAATACTGACATCCCCTGGGCAGAACCGCTTATTATCTAGGTAGCTCCATGGCCACTGCAATATCTTTAGAGGTACTCTAGTATTTCTACCAGAGAATTTATCCTGTTTGTTCTTTGCATTTTAACACTGCTAGCCTTTTTTCTGGTCTAGGTTTTCCAGATTTTTCCAGACCTCTTTTCCAAACAATAGGGAAGAGAGGATTTATATGATATGGCACAGAGCAAATGACTGTTTGTATAAGCTAATATTTCCTATCTTTTTTATCATTTTTCTGCACAGTATAACATATTAATTCTACTATTTCTGTAACAATGCAACATATGGTTCCTCTAGTGCTAAAGGGTTCCAGTTGTAAAAGCTGAGACAATGCATTGCAACACCTTCTTATAAAGAGCAGCTGGCCTACAGAACAGGATGAATTCGGTAGAGCAGATGACCAGTGAGGCATACTTTGCTGCTACCAATGACACAATCCTATATCCAAACCCAACCGTGCAATTTAGCAAAGCTGTGCTTGTCTATTACTGTATCTATTCCTGGCAGAAATGAAGAAAAAACCCCAAACTGATCAGAATATGCTCCTTTGCCTTTGGAAAAAGACCTAGAAAAACTCTGTAGGTACTGACAGGCAGTTTGTTGGCTGAGTTTAACAGAAGGGAAGCCTACATTTAATCAGTTATGCCCTCATTACTGCATTCACTGGAAATTACCATTGCTGCCTGCAGGGGGACAGGAGGATAATTTTTCCAGCCAAGAAAAGAAACAAAGCACCCACTGACGCCCCCAAAAACATAACATTGCAATATGATTATGTGAGAAGAATAGCCATCTCAAAAATAAGATAGAAAAATTTAGTCGTTCTGCAAAGAAGCAAAACTAAACACAGAAGAGGAGAAAAAATATAGGGGTTTATGCACCATTTCCCAGTTCTAAGAGCAAATCCTTTGCAGAAATACCTATTATGAACTCGCATGTGTATTTTTTTATAATTCTCCATATGCCTTATATTCCTTTATGTTAACATTTACACACAGTGTTCGGCACTCCATTAAAAAAGGCACTTACAAAACAGATATTGTTTGTATCACTTTGCAACAAGCTGGAATGCCTGAAGCGTTGCACTCTATTTGGTAGACACATAATAGTGCATTTTAATTTTTACCTGAAGTAGATAACCCAAAGATTTAAAATGCCTTTGGGACCAATCTATTGTTGAAATGTGTTTTAAGATAGGACAATTTAAGAAGAGTCATGCCAAATAAAGTCAAGGAATTCTGATATAATTATAATATTAACTCATAAAATTTGTCTTTGGATTCTTCTATGGATCTTGACAAAACCAAAGTAATTTCAGAGTTAAGGCTGAAAATAATTTTTGAATTTCATAGTACTACACATTCACATTAAGGTAGCTTGAAGAGTCCTTGGTTCTTAGAGACATGGATGTCTCCAAGGGCAAAGTAATGATAAATAAGAAAGAGAGTGCCTTAAGGGAATAAGGTGGTTAAGATTTTTTTCAAAGGAAGTATTCATGGACTTAAGTATATATGTACAAATACAAGGTATCTGGGCAATAAATAACTCAGATGAGATACCAGTAGTGATTGCTTTGAGCTGTACAAATTGGATTTAGATGCCATATGCCCCAAAATTTAAGAGACTTCAGATGTTACTTCTGGGGTCAATTTCATCAGTAAGAGCAGATGAGCTAAATGACAGATGGTTTCAGTTAGGGATGGTAACAGAGCCCATATGAGAAAGTTTATCTTAAAAAAAAAGTATTTCTTTAAGGAAATATTATATAGAAGAAATAGAGGAAAGATGAAGGAAAGTGTTGCTAAGTTACTCTGAATACTACTCAGACAACTTTTTCTTCGTAACAATTGCAGTGTTATTGTAAAAATATCTCTTTTATGCACACTTTGATGAAACTGTTTGTTTCTGTCTTGCTATGGCATATATATCACCTGCTGCTAGACACTACCTAACCACTCAGTTTTAGGTAGACGGCTATGCTTCCGTGCCCAGGGATGACCTGGTGCTCTGCTGTACCAGACAGGACTAGCCTGGCTACTTCTGTCCCCATAACTGCCCGTTATTAATTGCAATTTCCCATTATTATTGCCCATGATTACTGCACTACTATAAGTGGCCGCTTTCCAGAGCTTGCCTCCTCTGTATGTGTCCATACACCACCTTAGGGACAGCTGCCAGACAGCCCTCACAGGCTGAGACACTGTGCTCAGGCAGTCAGGCTCTCACAACTCCTGGAGAACACAGAACATCCTGGGGCTGCACTTATAGGCCTTTGGTCTGCAGTCCACTCAGGCTGCTATGAAGTCCAATACAAATATAATCAAGTGAGTTTTCCTGGAAAGTTTTTTTCAGCTGGGCCAGATCAACAATGTTGTCAACAAGTTCTGATGCCACTGAATTTGCACAGGATCTTGTGCGTAGGTGATAAATCATTATCACAGTGGCAGAAAAGTTGTGCTAAGGATATGCACTTGCAGTCAAATACAGCATGAATTCCTTCAGCTTGATTCCTGTTCCCAATTCTGTTGGACCATTCTAGCTCTCTTGTCAGTGATCTCTCTGTACCTGCATGACAATCCTACCTCTCTGTACCTACAACAATCCCTTATTCATTATTACTTAATAATTTTTGCTATAGGAGTAAGCTCATTCTTCTCATATGAATTTATTCTGAGATTTCTCAATCAAGAAAAATCTTGGCCCAAGATGTGATATCAAGGGATACTTACTACTCCTTCCACACAAAGCTCTCTGCCTTATCTCATGAGGTGATCAGAGATTCCTCTTATGAAATCAAGTCACCATCATGTGGGGGTTCCACCCCTGTGGGGCCCCCCCTCCCCCCAGGAAGAGTGGACCCTGGGGTGGAAGCATGCCCTGAACATGGGGTTTCCCTCTGCTGATGCTCATGTACCCGGGTTCTGTTTTTCTTACTGGCCATTTTGAATGTCCTCCTGCCCTGAGAACTCTCTGCTTTAGGTTGGTTTTCCCATGAGTCTTGGAGTCTTTGCGCCCCAGACTTGCAGCCATGCGGGGCTGGAAATAAACATCTCTGAAACAACTATGCAAAGACCATTCCCTATTTCTTTCAACTGGACCCACTGTCTTCGGGAAGGTTGCGGGAACCTGACTGCAACAAAATCACACATGATGGGGCCCTGCCCTCCTGGGGATGGCTGAACACCTGCCTGCCCATAGGAAGCAGTGAATTAATTCCTTTTGTTTTGCTTTTTTGCCCAGCTTTTGCTTTCGCTATTAAATTGTCTTTATCTCAAGCCATGATCTCTCTACCTTTTACCTTTCCACTTCTCCCCCTGATCCCACTGATGGGGCAGTGAGACAGCCTGGAGCTTTGCTGCTGGCTGGGGTTAAACCATGACATCTCCCAAGGACTTTTTCTCTATTCTATTTTGGGTACCTGTTTAGGTTATTATTTTAAGAATGTAACCCAAAACTTCATCATAGCTGTAATTGTGACAGACCTCCTGACTCTGTGGCTCAAACCTAGATAAATAGCCTTGACAAATGCCTTTGGTTAGTTCAACATTTTTATTTTAGTTTTGCCTAAAAAAACCTCAGGAAATTCAAAAGCAAAGACACCGAAAAATAAAAGACCCAGTGCCTAATGGCATAACTAGGGAAGGAAAATGGTCTCTGATTTCAGTGATCTTTGAGCACTTTCTGTATATTTGACATAAGTTATTTTAATTATCTATCTGAATTAAAAGCCTAATGCAAACAAGTTCAATTCTAAAACAGTGCAAAAGTGGGAGGCATTACAGATATAAGAATAAAGAAAAAAAGACAACAAAGTGACAGGAGGGTTTTTAATTCTAAGATGTCTGCAGGTAACACATAGAAATTCATTCAATCATTGTAAATGCAATCTGATGTGTCTGAGAAAAAGATAGAATCAGATAGAAGTATTCAGTAGAAGGAAATAACTTATTTGTAGACCAATAGATCAGAACATCCTTTAAAGAGACAGTGGGCAACAAAATAGATATCATGTCATGTAATACACTGAAAAAAAGAGACCAGACAGGTTGAGGCTAGATTTGCAAGTACAGAAAATGTCTTGTTCATGTTTCAAAATGGTTTATCTGTCATTTCTTGTCACTGTCAGGTGAACATGACTGTCTTATTCCACAATAAGAAGAAATTGAAAATAAAATCCTTCTTTGAATAGTTGGTATATTTATGCCAGGAAGATATTTACATATATAATATGTAATGTGTTATAAGTATTTCACAAAAGGTGTTACAAAATATGGAATAACATATAATTATGTAATTTGATATAAAGTAGTAGTTTTACATATGACGCAGGCTGCAGATGCCCGGAGACCACACCACGCCTTGCTGTCTGAGGTGTCCCGGAGCACACTTCTCTTACAGCAATAATTGGCTGAAATCTGTTCCAAAATAACAGAACCGGCGCTGGCTCTCCCTCGCAGGGATCAATGCACACCTGATAGTGGAGAATGCGTCGACAAAGGCAGGAGACAGGGAGGGGTTGGTCTGCAACTTCAACAGAGCTTTGCAATCTGCAACCTTCAACTCGAACAGGCAGAGACCCCAGCCTGTGCTCCCGGCCTCCTCTTGTCTGGGTGCCAGAAGGGGCGGGGTATAGGAATTACAACCAATGGAGTTCTGTAAATTGTGAAGTGACTGGGAGTACATCCAAAGGGTCCGGGGAGGGTTCGGTTTGAATGAACAAATGGAGTGTTGGACGCAGCCGAACTTTCCAGAGATATACATAAAACTGGGTAGGCGGAAATCTTGAACTTGTAACAATATGCAAAAAAGCAGTTCCTGTGGGGGCACGGGAATTAGCAGTGACCGGGAGAGGTCAGAGTGCAGAGCCCTGAGTGCTGGTCATCCACCAGGCATTGTTAGGAGTGGGTCCAGTAGCCAAAGCAATCTGCACAGCAACATACATATGCATTCAAGACTACATACAGTGGAGCATCAAATCATTCATACAATTATATTTTAATGCCATATAATAACTCTTGTGATTTAACTTCTCAGTCTACAAAAGTACTTGTTTAGTACACTGGTTGTACTGAAGGAATTTATCAGGTGCATTTTCTCCAAGTTCTCAAGAATTTTGCTGTATCATATTGTGGTGGTGCATCCCCTTCCCCCCACCCTGGCGGCACTGTGATCTGAGACACACATATTCTAAACTGAAAGAATCCATGTCTAGTGAAACACTGAACAACTTTAGATATCATAAATGAGAAAGCAAGCAGCCTTGTCAGAAAAAAAGTTAGACCTATACATAGTTCTTGGAGAAATTAGAATTATTAGCACATGGAAAATAAGACCAGTATTGTGTAAATAACTGTTATTTTGTTTCCCTAGAATTTGTGTGATTTTGAAGGGTAGAGGTCCTAGCCTGTGACCTGATGAAAACTGAAAACTAGAGGGGGAAAAATGTTTCAAACCTCATTTCTTATAAGACTGTGAGGATATTTAGAAAACAGAATGATTGCTAATATTCAACAGAATGATTGATAATATTCAATAGCTGTCACTTCAGAAAGTGAGATGTGGGGAATAAATTAGATATATGTAAGACCTTAGATGTGACTATGCTTATGGGAATCTAGCATACAATCTGGAAGATCTTATATAGTCTGAAAAAAGGTTTCTTAGGTGAAATGAATCGCAGTGGTGAAACACCACTTAAAAAAATGACTACAAAAGAAGTTTAGAAAGCTAGTTTATCTTAGAAACCCAAACTTCAACAAGTCTGAGGTATATTATTCATATTCTAAGAATCTTCTCATACTAAGCAGCATTTACTCCAGAATATAGTAATTTTGTATTTAATTTAAATAAAAGTTTTAAAATCTATCAATCCCTTTAGAAGCACACAATGAGCTAAAGAGAAAAATGCAGAAATTAATTTTTTGTAGACAGGGGTAGAAAACTGTGCAATAAAAGGAGTTCTCTTAAGTTTAATAAGGGACCTACCATACACTGAAAATATATATTTTCACAAAAGTAGATGCAGATTTTTTTGCTAGAAGATCAGCTGCTTTCCAGTTATATAGTATAACTTGATGCAATAAATTCAATAATGCAATAAGAGTTATCTATATGTTCTAATCAGCAATGAGATATAAAGAGGAGGATGACAGGGAAGGCAAAGGAAGAAGAAGCTATTCTGGCAAGGAAGTCAATGTCAGAAGAGCTTCTAATGCCAGCTCAGGAAAAAACCAAAATGCTTTTGTGGCTAACCATACAACAATGTGTAAGCTGTTGAATGACCTGGAAAGAGGCCTCAATTACTTACTAAACTTCATCAGAGTGAGAAATAAAAGAACAGTCAGAAGTGTCTTGCACGAACACACAAGAAGATACGTAAAGGCAATACAAAATTAGTTACCTGTAGTGTGATGCTGAGTGCTAACCATGCTGGCTCTGATCCTGAAAGCATTTAAGCATGTAATTGATTTTAATCATGCAGGTCTTCTTTCTTGTTTAACATGGCTTAAGATCTCAAGTTCATGACTTTCAATACTTTATGGAATCAAGGTTTTAACAGTTCCCAATAAATGATGGTAAAGACATCACATGCTTTTTGTTTACATTAAACAAGTAGGTCTGGCAATGGCTCAAACTCAGCATTATTATGAGACTTTCATTAAATGCAGTTGCATTCAGATCACATTCAAAGAACTTTAGGGAAGTGTCAAACTAGCATTTGGGATAAAATTGCATGGAAACTGAAGCCTCTCACGTTGTCAAATCATTTTATGTCTGGTAAGTCATTTGGGGAAAAAAAAGGTTTTTATTGAAATGTTCAGGAAGAGTCTTTAAAAAATTTCCCTTTTTGTGAATACTTTCGTAAATGCCAGCTGAAATGATTATATATTTGAAATTGCATTTGTTAACCCAGGCACGACTTTTAACTTTTTTTTCTCTCTATGAACCTTTATGATATACATCCTCAAGGATCTTATAGTCTGTTATGAGTGAGTCCTACCCACAAGAGTCACAGTTACAAAAAGATGGCTTCGGTTTCATAACTACCTACAAATGTGGTTTACTACCTCTCAGAGAAAAAGGGGGTGGGATAATCCATCTTCAACAACTTCAAAGCCTTCTTCTCCCAACATAGAAATCCTTTTCCTTGGGAAAAATTATTTTAAAAGGTTACACTCTTAAATATTGAATGTATGTATGTTTGCATATGTGCATTAACTGATTTTCTTTTCTCCTTTTTCTTATATTTTTTAAATTTTTATCCTGTTTTCATTGCAGCATATAAAATGTTATATCAGATGTTTTTAGCTAAAAAAGTAGAAGATCATGTATACTTAGAAGTCTGTAAGGTTGTAGTAGTCAAAAACAACATACTTCGCAAAAGAAAAAGGTAAAATTGTCAAAAATATCAAAAAATGCTATTTTTTTTCATTTTTTAATGGTAGAGACATTAAAGAAAACCCCCAAAACAAAACACCAAACCAAACAAAAACAAAACAAAAACTTTCCTGAAATTGCCAGCTCTCTTTCTACACTTTGAACAATGTTTAATAAAGGAGATTGTTACATTCCTGTTAAGAATGCTTAGTCATATTTAAATGACAAAGCAAAAATACTTCAGTGAAAAAGTCTATTAAAAGGTAAGTGGTAATAATAAAAACCATGAGGTTGAGTAATGCCACTTTTTTTCAGAAGAATCTAAGCCACTAATGTGTTGCAGTTCTTATTCATTCTAGTAGTTCTTGTCATAAAAGCTAGTTTTTCTTTAGTAAATCAGAAATATACTAGAAAATGCCAGTAGTTTTTGTACAAGTCTGTTCAAAGAGGACATGACAAAACAATTCATGCTTTAAATTTTTTGATTTTATCTCCGCATTTATATAGAATCATTGGGGTTTTTTTGTTTGTTTTTGTTTTTGTTTTTGTTTTTGTTTTTGTTTTTGTTTTTGTTTGTTTTTTTTGGTAGAGGCAGTGTCCTTACCAAAAAAAAGAAAAAAATTGGGTGCACATGTTACTTAGCAGTTTTTCTATCATTTTAAACGACACTTTAAAATGTGTGTGAGTGATCACAAGTGTTCAAGAATTATCCTGTGGCACAGGATGAATGTAGTGTATTAATAATTGTGCACTAAGTAATGGAGGCAGAATTGAACTCTTAGTATATCTAATTCCTGTATTTTCTGTCGGAATTGAGAGCTCTTTTCATGTGGCCTGTGTGGGTTTCTTCAAGCACATCTGAGATACTTAGATGTCCCAGCATCCCTGTGACTATCATATGTCAGTTAAGCAGCTCTTTAAATTTTATCTTTGGGTTTCTATTTGATCTTTGGGCTTCCTCCCAGCTAACAGCTGTTTGGGGAACATTTCCCTTAAATGCTGAGGACAGAAACCAAAATCTTCTCTAAGGATTCCTCCTTTATCTATTTTCCTTAGGCCTTCTGCTAACACAGATTAAAAGCAGTAATCTAATTTATGGGGTTTTTACAGGCTCACAGGGAGGAAGACTATAATAGGATATTAATGTTTTCCCCATATGCAAATACAGTGAAATGAGAAGATTGATTTTCTTTCTTTAGTCCTTTTTTTTTATTTCCAATTTATTTTGTAGGAGGAAAGCTATTAGATACTATAATTTTGTATGATTCAGAGCTATGACTCACCTGGAACTGAACTCTTTAAAAAGCTTCTTACTCATAAGACTGTTGTTGTTTACACCTAGTGAAATCTCTAGATTTGAGATACGTGTAAGAAAGAAAAGCTTTAGGGTGGACTCAGGGGATCTTTAAAATTTTACGTATATCTTTATCTTTGTTTCAGAACTAAAAAAAGTAGTACTTATTTTAGTACTTATGCTACCATTTTCCATAACAGCTATTGCTGTGGCAAGATGCTAAAATGGTTAATGATGAAGAAACAGAAAGCACACAATAGATTAAGACATAAAAAGCTATAAAACGTTGCAATTAGAAAAAGACCAGGCAATAAAATCCTTTTTTGTTGCATCTTTCTGTAAATGTATGTGCATTTTACTTTTTCTTCCTTGGGAAAAGCTAGTCACTAATCTTAATTACATTCCTTAAAAAGACTGTTATGGAAAAGCAGAGTGTATTAAATGAAGCAGACTATCACATTCTTTCATGGGAACAAAGAAGAATTATCCACAGTTCATCAAAATGTTCTCCTCTGTACCATATTATGTTGTAATGATTAAAATAAATTTCAGTATGTGCTTGATAGAACCTTGGAGGTCATGTTAAGGGCAATAGTATAAAAAGAACTCTGATATCCAGGTTAAGAGGAAGTATAATGTCATAGATCAGAAGACTGCTTCCATGTACCTTTATTCATCTGTGTAAAACTGGGTTCAAATCCAAAAACATCTCCATGTTCCTTTCAATTTTTTTTGTTTTCTTTCTGAATAAAAAATTTCAGCAATGAGTGAGCATCAGGCAGTAAACTTTTACAACTGTCCATATTTTTAATTACATAATACTGAATTGTTAAATAGCCTTTGGTATTACTGTTGTCTGTTCTGTGTGCAGCACGGATGTGAACTACTTGTATATTGTTCTCTTCAGCAGGTTACAAATAAATTCTCATTCACCTTAACTATGCAGACCATGGGCTAGCAAAACTGGGCTTCACTTCTTAAAACTTCATTCATTAGAAGCCCATCAAAATTCTTTCATTGTTTGAGTGTAGGGGAGGCTGAGATTTCTATTTCACTGCAGTTATACATCACAGGAGACAGAAGTCGTCATCTATGGTTGAAATCCATTTAGGAGAGCTCATTTCCTATACCCTGGCCCCGCTGACTTTGGGACAGACAAATGGGGGTAGGATGGGGGCAGACAGAGAGGTGTCAGTGCAGTTAATAGGACATGAGGAAGGAACAGGAATGACAGAGGCTCTGAATGGAGGTTTCTGTCTTGTCTCCTTCCAATAGTTCACTCCATCCAGTTTCCCTGTCCTCAATTGCCCTAGGGCAGGTGGAAGCAGTTATAAATTCTGGGAACTGCCCAGGAAATGCTACATCAGTGAAAATGCTGCCATTTTTCTGCCTGTGCCTTGAAGGCAACTCTGGCTGATAGGCAAGAATAGGCTTTGAGCATTATTGTCTGTACAGAAGTTACTGTAAAAAATCTAAAAACACTATTGGAGGCAGAATACTAGTGAGTATTTTAATAAAAGACTGTTTGCTGGTGTGACTGTAAAACTTCACCCTTACATTTTTTTCTCCAGTTAGGATAAACAACCCTACAGAATCTCTGCACTCTGACTTTATACAGACTCCAGAGTTTTTCCCTGAGATATCGCCAAACTAATCCAGAAGTTGTTTATTTAGTGTTCTGGAAGGCAGTGTTACCTTTCCCTAGTCTTAAAATTAAAAGCCAAACACGGTTAAGGGAAAAAGGGATATTTATTTAAGGATCTTTAGATGCACCACTTTATCCAGGCAGGATGTGCCAAAAGCACGCCAAAATGCTCACACACAGTAGATTGCGTATACAATTTATAGGCCTTGCAAATTAACATATCTATCAAAGATTCCCCAATGAGAGACTCAAATGAACCCCTCATTCCAAAGAATTAACCCCTGGATGGGCCTATCTTAGCTTACAGGCTGTGTGCTAGAAAGGACCTTGGTTTCTCAGGATAGTATAGGGCTTTTTGACCTCCAGCTGAAGGCCTCCAGGATGTCTGGTATCCTGGCTTAACAGAATTTTGGGTCTAAGCTAGGTTATCTGATTTAAGGAATTACAAGTATGTGGGCCAAAAACACTGAGGATACATAAAAGCTATATAAAAGGGGTATATAAAAAGACAAAAATCATCATGGCATCGGCAGTATATACTTTTCAACGTGTTGCATTACTAATTTTATCACCAACATATATCTGATAAAAAGCACTTCCTGTATCTTTGGCCACAATAATATATATTAATGATAATTTTGGAAATCCAATGTTACATATATCTAAAAACTTCTATTAATACAGAAGTTCAGTTAACGTAATTTATTTTAAATCACCTCACCAATACTTGATTTCTTTGACTGGAAATGTCCAGAGAATTAACTTTTTTTCAGTGAGTTATCCTCATCATATCCTAGGAGGCTACCAAAATTTACAAACATGAATGGAGGGTATCTGTGCGTTACTAAGGAATGCAGCCAGAATTCAGGAGAGAAACCTTATGTAAAATTAATTAAAGCTCCAAAAATCATCTGCAAACTATATAGAAAAACCTTTAATTTGAGATGACTGAAGGTAGCCTGGGGTTTAGTCTGAAATAGCATATACTGATTTTGTTACAATTTCAGAATTCTCTGGAGTTGAAAAACTTTTTGAGAGTTGATGTTTTTTATTTATTTTTGGCTTATTCAGAACAGTTATGAACGGTTGGTAACACTGATATTTACCAGGGAGATGGCAGCTCTTTAAAGACATTTTTCCTAGAGTGTAAAGCTCTTGATTCCCATGTGTCAAAAAATTAGACTTTTTTTTTCTCCTGTGAGACATTTCCTGTGATCTGTTTCCTTGAAAACTGGAGATCTCAGGCTAGTAATCATGTATTATTCATAATTAATTCGTCTTAATAACATAACCTTATGTTTACAAAAGCAGTGTCGATGCCATATATAGGAAAATTCTAAATCTTGCTTATGCAAAATAATCCAGTTCATTTCTCAGGTGGCAAGTAGACTTTTCTGTAAGTTTAACAGAATTGTTGTTTATCTCAAATAGAAATTAGTGTCTGAAAATAGAAATCTATTTTTCTATAGAGTAACTGAAACTCATTCCATTACTTCCCTTTAAAATTAAAAAAATATCATAAGCACCTTCAAAGTAAGAGTTAAATCCAACATTATTGATAGGATGCATAGAATTTATTTCTAAAATTTTTAATTCAATTTTGTTTTGATTTGTTTCTAACTTGAGTCTGTAAATTCTGTCTCAGAAGTAAATACTGACAAGCATAATAAAAGCAACAGTATCTCATGTCTCAGTTTAATATTAAAATTTTCTTATTAATCTTTTATTGCATTAACACTGTGCATTTTCTAAATATTAAAGTACGGAGAGCTGCACAAATCCAAGTAGGTTGTGCTATAATTAAACAGGCACAGTGGGGGGAAAAAAATCAGAAAAAGAACTTAAATGTTTTATGTTTGTGTTATAAATATTTCTTTAGCTATCTCTGAGCCCCTGCTTTCATTCCCTTCTCTATTATGCCACTCTTCAAGGTTGCCAGAACATTTACTCCACTTATTCAATCAATATCCTACTCCCACATACTAATAGCGAGAAGGTTTTTTACTCAGTCACAGCTCATTTTCAATATTTTATCTTCAGATAATGACAGGTATTCAAGCATACTGTCACTATAATTAACTCAGCACAAAAATTATTAATTGATATGGGATCTATCTTCCTGATAGCAACCACTGGAAGCTACTGTTAACATCGTCTCACAGATATATCCAAAAGCTATCTTTCCAAAACCAATCAAAATATGGAGAGCAGAGAAGGCATGACCATACAAGCATCATCCTGTGGTGAATTCCTGCCGGATGGAGAAAGACCTTTAAGTTCCCAGCTTTTGTCACTGCTGAGACAGAGAGGCTACTGGTCAGGTCAGCATGCTCAGAAGAATAAGACACAGAAACAGCTTTAATGACTCAACAGGGAAAATGAGATTACCCTGTAACCAAAATGTCTTACTATAGGTTTGATGTTGTATATTTACTTTTTCTGCTGTACAATAATTTAATGATGGTTGATAAAGATGACAAAACAGATCAGATGGTTTTGCATGTAAAGTAAAGAGAATTCATAATCCTGTGTATTCCCCCTTCTGCATGTTACAGTAAATTAAAATAATTCTGCAATCTGGGAACGAGAGCCATAGGGACATTAGCAGATGGAATAAGAAGAACATAACTCTAGGACTCTGTGGTTAGTGAAATTACTCAGGAATAGAAAATTCTTGCTTTGACTTTCTGGTCTTAAGATAATGAAATTGTGGATGGCAGATGGACCAAATGCGGACATTTCTCAACTTTCTGCTTGCTGTCTTGCAAACTTAACTGTAATCACTAAAAAAGTCAATCTCCCTCAAGACAGAGTTCAGGAGTCAGTCCACATATACCCATGCTCTGCAGAATCCAATACTTTAACTACACAGAGGATATATTCTTTGTGTGTCTTTTAAAAAGGAGAGGGCCTGCTAATGACCACCAAAAAAGAAGCAATTGGCTTTCTTTTTTGGGAAGTGGGAAGTTTTCTTCCAAAAGAAAACTTCAGAAACTAATTTCTTTCATTGCTCTGCTCCTCTCAGTGCTTCAGGCATGAGGGGCTGTCAGATAGAAATATATATCACTTTTCTCTCCAGAAAATGATTTAAAGGTGAACCTTGACTCTCAAGATACTACACTAGATAGGCATAAAATGTATTTCATCAGCAAATATAAAGATCTTAGTCAAAACAAGCTAAGTTGGTGAGAGACATTTCATTCAGTTAATCTGGCTTACTATCTGACTGCTCGTGACAGGAATTGACAATCAAAAATAGTATAAGATGTTTATTTTAAAAATCCACACAAAGCTTTTATAACTTTGCAAAATATCACTGTTCTGTCCATCATGGCTGTCAAGTTCACTACACTTTCCAAGATTTCTCTTAGCCTTACAGCATGAATGGTAAGTAGTTGATAATAAAAAAAGGTCTCCTATTTTTTAGCTGCTCTGTCAAATTCTATTTAATCTCTATTGACCAAAAGGTCGTCAGCCAGTGGTAGAAAATTTGCTTGTGAGATTGTCATACTGCTGTTAATCTCAAAGGCATTTATGAAGTATAGACCTGAGCTCATCGAATGCCTCTTATTTGTTTTGGAAACTTAATGGGAAGCCATGTCATTGGTGCATTGGTGAGTCCACTTGGCCCCAGGCAATGATACTTGTAAAAGTCACTGACTGTTTCTATTGTTTGATCAGGAAAGGTAAATATTCTGTGCCACAGAAAAACGTATGTAGTGGGAATGGACTTTACTTTGTGAAGCTAAAGCAGGAATATGATTCTTAAAAATAAGATGCTGCTTGGTCAAATTACCATGCTTGTTGAATAAGCATCATTCACCATAAAAACACAGAAGTATTCCCTGGCTTTGCCATAACGATCTCAATTTGCGATGCCCAATACAGAACTACAAGGCCACCTTTATGCTGTTAGAAATATCTCCTGGCCACCACATATGGAATCAGAATTACGTAATTTATGTTAAGTGAGATACCTTAAAAAATCAGTATAAATGACCATGAGTCTAATAGTCTCTGAATATAATCTTAAAAAAAAAAAGCCATTATCTTATGAAAGTGACAGCATAATGAATAAAATATATAAACGCTAATATGATTCAGGTGACTGACAAATGTAGCTCAACTATAGTCTTTTAAAAACACTTCAGAAGATAAATAAGTTACAGGGCTCCCAAAATTATGTCAAAACTCTCATAACAACTGCACCTAGTCTCACTATTAAAAATCTGTGGTTTCAAAAGAAGCAGAAGGATCATAATAAGAGCCTGAGGTTGTTTCACAACATGTGTACAAAAACTAGCAAACCTGTCACAGTGATCAGCCCCAAAAGCTATTAGCATGTTGTTCCCATCTGGATTCATGAGATTACTGTTACCTGACACAGTCGGACTGGGCAACTGATAATATTTGTGTGACAGAGACCATAGCTCTAGGTCTCAGTCTGTCTTGTGCATGGTCTCTGAACATCTTTATACAAATGATGGCCAAAATCCCAGACATCAGTGTCAGACTTCTGTTCAAAATAATATTATACTAGAAATAAAATGCATGTAAAATGTTCTCAGGTAAAATGGAAACAAATAATATTCATACATAGATCAAATTGGAATTTTGATCTTTGCATAAATAGTTTTTCTGCCCAGTAAAAACATTGTCGTAAACATTTTCTAAATGAGCAAAGAATTTCAAGACACTATTGCTGCCAATTGGATATGTCTGCAAAGTCACCTAACAAGGATGCATAACAATACTAAAGAATCGTGCAAATTCCACCAAAATGTTAGCATACATAGCAAGCATTGTAGAACAAGACCCGACAAGTGTCAAAGACTATTATTATTAGACAGGGATTCACAACTGAGTCTTGTTAACATATGCAAAATCTTACAACCTTAGGCAAATGTTATCAACACATAACTTTTTAAATATACAAACTATTGAATTGCATGGCTTACTGTGGCATAATTTCAAAAAATATTGTCCAAGGTTATTCCTCATGAGAATGTATACTAGATTTTTAAAGGGATTTTTTTTTCTGGATAAACTGCCTACCAGCATTTTGAAGAGCAGACTCATCTATCAGAAGACTAACAGATTTTTCACTTAAATAAGAAAGTTTTAGTGAATACTGCTGTGAGGCCTTAAGAAAATAAAATACGCAGTTTCATAAGACGACACCTTATAAGAACTAAATGGTAACGCAAAGGTCATGCTTAAGACTGAAAAACATACAGTTTAACCCCTTACTATTTTCAAGGCATGAATTTTAAAGAAAAAGCCCTTGTCTTTAGAATTATTTTATTTATTTTAAAATGATCATCTGTTATTCAAAGCTGAGAACATTCAAGTCATAGCTAATTTATACGCAACATTTAATAGTAACATGAAAATGAAGGAGCCCTAAACAATATTGAAATTTCTATTCAAACAGACCAAGGGCTATGTCCATTAAAATAGGGTAAATAATCCTGTTCCCCTAAAGTTCTGGATGACTTGTAGGTACTAAGATACTCAACATCTCAATTACATTTCTAGTCTAAAACATGGCAACAATACAAAATCTGGAAGGGCAAACAAAAAGATATAAAAATTAGTTCATTGTAAACTGTATTTCTCAATTACCCATATAAATCAAACATGTTAATTTTTCATGAGCACTAAATTAATTTTGAATGTGATATCTGCTTCCAGTGAATGCTGTACACACATTGTCCCTTGAGATCTACCACCCAAATACTGCATATCAACACATGAGAACATTTCGAGGAGTAAGTAAGTAAAGTAATAAATCTCTATGCCGTTTAACATGTGAGATGAAACAAAATTATGGCCTACGGTGATGCTGGAAAAAAATCCATAAACTGTCTATAATTCAGCAATGGAACAGCAGGAATAGGTAAAGCAGATTTTCAAAAGACAGCAATCAATATTTTCCTATTTAAAACCGAAGAGGAATATGAAAGATAGAAAGAAAAGGAAGAAGCTAATCTTCAGAAAAAATGCATGTGTGACAGATGGGAACATTTAAAATGTGAGAAAACTTGTGAGGCAGAAAGTAAATTCATCTCCCATGTTGAAGGAATGAGGAATGTTGCAAAAGGGAAAAAAGTTATTTGAAGCTCTTATACTTTGAAAGCTTCCGTAGTAAAAGCAAGAAAGTTTGAGAAAATGTGATGGCTATGTTTCAAGTTGTTAAGCATATGTTGGGTGAACTTTTCAACCTTAAAATAATATTCTAAAAATCAGAAAACTACTCAATATATAACTCCCACAAACACAGCTCACCACAACACCCACATCTTGTTTTTCCATCACAGTGCTTACAGCTCCTGTTCTGATGGAAAGAAACAGAGATTTATACTATTTCCTAATGGCAGAACATTGGGCAATGGTGTTTTAATAGCCAAGATGGCTTGTTGTGGGGTTTTTGAGTTCTTTAGGAGAGTCTTTTTGGTCTCCAATATCTTATTTCCTGTAGAAGTTTACAGCACTGCTTGGAGAAAAACAGAACTTAGAGTAACAGAATATCAAGTATAATACAAATTTAATTACAGAAGAACTGTGGTGAAAAAAAAATAGAACTAATTTGAATTTTTTTTTAATGGGTTTTACTATGTTTTGGCTTTAATCTTACTTAGTCAAAATATGTCCATTGATGTGGTGGGTTTTTATTATGCTCTATTATAGAATCACAGAATGGTTTGGGCTGGAAGGGACCTTAAAGACCATCTAGTCCCATCCCTCTGCCATGGGCAGGGACACCCTCCACTAGACTGACCAGATTGCTCAAAGGCCCATCCAGCCTGGTGTCTGTGTCAATGACCAAGACAGAGAGCACAGAAAGTAATCTGAGGCTTGATCTCTCATTCAGGGGTTGAAGCACTGAAAGCAAAAGACCCCAGACTGTGGACATGAGTATAGTTGCATGGAATTGAAATGGTGATGACTGTAATTATTCCTCAGATACATAGCCAAAGTACAGAGAGCTCTAATGAAACAGGGAACATCTGTTCACATGGTATAAATTGAGAAAAGATATAAGATGATGATAATTTAGGTATATGTCCTTAACAGGGAGCTGTGATACCCAAGACTAGCTGTGCTATACTTTTAGTACACAAACAAGTTCATTCAGTGTTTCCTGCTTGTCAAACATATTCCCTTTGTTGTAGAGGTTGCTGATCTTCCATGGCTGAGAAATGTGGAGGTTCTGTACCTCCAGAAATAGTGAAAGCATTAAACTATGAAAGCTTTTCAAGAAAAATTCTATAAATGAGCATAAAGTTAGTGTTTTTACTTAAGTTGTGCTCAACAACAGAAATACAGAACAAAGTGAAGTAGGATGCTGTTTTATTGCCACAGTATTTACACTCACACCAGTGTAATGCATGAATATTTTATTGTACACAACTGTATCTTCATTGTCCAAGCTAATTGCACCATTATTGTTGCAATGAAAAACATCATCAACTTAAAGAAAACAGGGCGAATAAAAGGGTGAACAGAAAATAATAGATTAAGGTCAATGTTTAGCAGAGCAAGGTGTTTAAAGATCAGTGAAGGAGCACTCCAAAACAATGGAGAAATAAATGACGGATAGAGAAGAAAATCAGAAATGATAAATTAATGGACATGGCTGCTAAGGATTTTGCATCCTAGCAAGGATACTTGTAATTTCCAGCAGATCATAGAGTTTTCTAATGGCCCATCATTCTCTCAATGAAGTTTAAGACACTGATATCCTAAATAACTCTCTGCCTAAAGAATACTGGAATAGTGTGTCTGCGGAGACACAATAAAGAGGCTCTTACACCTGCCAGGTTCAGCAGAAAAGAGGAAAATGGATGGATTTATTTACATTATTTCATTCTTATACACGTCCCAACTCCACAAGGGATTGGAGAGCATATCACTTCCTTCTCAATCCCACTGGAGAAGAAAGGTGCTCATCAAAGTTGTCATATCACAAAAGGAATGAAAAACAGAAAATACCGTTAAGTAAACACTGGCTATTATTTACATAAAACTGTGAGAGAAAGAATCTGACTCCAAGGTTAAAAACAGAAGGCTTACAGAAACCAGGGCGACAGAATAGGGGAAATAAAGTTCTCATAGAGCTCACGACAGGTTCTGAAAGGGAAGGAGGTAGGAAGAAGCAGAAGAAATGAAGAGTTTTTTCCAGGACTAGGAGAATGAGAGAACTTAGGAAAGGGAGAGGGAAAACATGCACAACTTCTTATGGGAGCAAGACCTAGAAAATTTTGCAATAAAGTGATTCAGGTTACCAAAAGACAAAGAGACAAAAAAGAAATTGAATGAAAGTTGGACTGAGGATTCTAGAAAATGCTGAATAGAGTCAGAAAATACAGGAGGGGAAATGTCTGCTAGCAGTCTTGCATAGCAGACTATAGAAGAGCAGAGGGGAAGAGCGGTTAAAGCTCTAGTCGGGAAAACAAACATGAGAATTCAAAGGATCCTATCAATAAAATATGGGAAGCAAGCACAGAAGGAGTCATTGGGAAAGTAACAGACCAGCAGGCAAGATGTGCACTGTGCACACCCAGCAGGAACAGCAGACTGCTGTCTTACCACTGTCACTGGTTAATGACTTGGCTGTACAGCTGTCCTCAGCTCTCGCTGAGACACTCTACTGGTCACAGATTTTATAACTGGAAATGCCAGACTTATAGCTATGTTTGACAGCTGGGGAAGAATCTACTGCTCTGGAAATCATGGGTCAGGGATTTGGAAATGAAAATTACAGACATGATCCAGTTCCAATGGTTTTTCAGAAACATATTTCAAAGTGCAATTCCCCAAAATTAACAGTGTGAAAAGCAAATAATCTTATTTTCTTCATTATGTCTCCCCTTCTTCATTATGTACAAGAACTAACAGTTAATTTTTCAAGTCAAAAGATACTCTGAAATTTTACAGTGCAGAATGAACTTGACTCAGAGCTCATGAAAAAGAATATTATGTAGATTTATTTCAGCTTTTTACTTTCACAGTCACCATTATGCTGAAACTTAAATACTGCTATGTCCCTTTTTGTGCTATACTTACATCTTGCTTCCACGCAGTGCATCACAGTACTAAAAATGTATCTCCTAAAGTTCTAAGAATATTTGTATTATTTCATTGTGAACTGTGCAGTAATCTTAGGATCTCAGCTGCTTGCCTGATATCAATCACTGCTCTGACTTCATTTCTCAACCCACATATTAGTCTTCCCCCTAGAATTTCTCCCTTGAAAGCATCAGGTTGAGTTATAGAAGAGTAGCAGCCATAAGTAAAAAATAGAAAAAAAAGTAGAAAAAAATCTCAATAATAAACACAGAGTTAGGATTAAAAAACACCCAGAAATTTTCTCCCATGTATTTTTGTTGCCCTGGTTTTTGCTAAAGCCTTTTGTTTTAACCTTAGAGTTAAAAATTCTTTCTCATGCAGTTTCATGTAAATAATAGCCAATGTTTACTTAACGGTATTTTCTGGTTTTCATTCCTTTTGTGATAAGAGAACTTTGATGAGCATCTTTTTTCTCCAGTGGGATTGGGAAGAAAGTGACACGTCCTCCAATCCCTTGTGGAGTTAGGAATTGTATAAAAATGTGACATATGTCAATAAAGTAGTCTTTCCCCTCCTTTCTGCTGAACCTGGCAGGTGTGAAAGCGTCTTTATTGTGTTTTCCCAGACACATATTTTTGTTGGAACTGCCAGAAAGGAGGGCTAGATTGTCTTCATATTGTATTATTCAAATGCAATAAAAGTTTTTTGCAGTTAGATATCCATGAATTCTGCAATGGAATATTTTTCCACATTAAAATACTGATTTGCTAAAACTTGAACACAAAGGAAATTTATTTTGGATGAATTTATCCTTGGATTAAAACTAAANCTTTTGTGATAAGAGAACTTTGATGAGCATCTTTTTTCTCCAGTGGGATTGGGAAGAAAGTGACACGTCCTCCAATCCCTTGTGGAGTTAGGAATTGTATAAAAATGTGACATATGTCAATAAAGTAGTCTTTCCCCTCCTTTCTGCTGAACCTGGCAGGTGTGAAAGCGTCTTTATTGTGTTTTCCCAGACACATATTTTTGTTGGAACTGCCAGAAAGGAGGGCTAGATTGTCTTCATATTGTATTATTCAAATGCAATAAAAGTTTTTTGCAGTTAGATATCCATGAATTCTGCAATGGAATATTTTTCCACATTAAAATACTGATTTGCTAAAACTTGAACACAAAGGAAATTTATTTTGGATGAATTTATCCTTGGATTAAAACTAAAATAATCAAACACTCATTAGGTAAGACACAGGCACTTGTTATTGTGCCTTGTTAAAGGCATTTGTTAAAGGGTGTTACTGGAGAATAACACCCTTTTCCTGTGAACTTAATTTTATTTTATTTCATTTCAATATTATTATTATTATTCATTATTTATTTTATTTCATTTCAATATTTTTACAAAATTTTAGTATTTTATTCTGGACCCTGATAAATGAAAAATTTGAAGGTGAATTCTTCTTACTTTCTGAAATTTTATTTATCGTTATAAACAGAAAATGCCTTTTCCATCAGGCGAAGTGCATTAGATCAGCTAGTGGCCTTTGTTTTATTTCTACAGAAATTATTAAATGTCCTCAGCCAGTACATTGGTATATTTACAAAAAATCTCACTTTTTAATGCAGTTTAAATAAGCTTAAATAAGCACAAATCTAGTAATATATATTAGCTTTCTAGGATGGTTCCACATATTGACAATTGATTACTTTTTGACTGGTCAGTATGATTAGAAATAAAGATTAGGAGACTGAGACAAGAGAAAATGTGGTCTGCATTAGAGTTCTGAAAACATATCAGCGGTGTTTGAGCCATAAGCAATTTATTTTCAAACTGCTTTTGACCATCATTAAACTGGAGTGACATTTAGGATATTTAAGATATATAGGAAACTCTGAATGAACAATATTTTGACAAAGGCGAGATTTCTAAGAGGTACTTAGTTTCCTTAATTTCTGCATTTTAATTTGGGTCGAGTATAGCCAGGAANTGTCACTGGTTAATGACTTGGCTGTACAGCTGTCCTCAGCTCTCGCTGAGACACTCTACTGGTCACAGATTTTATAACTGGAAATGCCAGACTTATAGCTATGTTTGACAGCTGGGGAAGAATCTACTGCTCTGGAAATCATGGGTCAGGGATTTGGAAATGAAAATTACAGACATGATCCAGTTCCAATGGTTTTTCAGAAACATATTTCAAAGTGCAATTCCCCAAAATTAACAGTGTGAAAAGCAAATAATCTTATTTTCTTCATTATGTCTCCCCTTCTTCATTATGTACAAGAACTAACAGTTAATTTTTCAAGTCAAAAGATACTCTGAAATTTTACAGTGCAGAATGAACTTGACTCAGAGCTCATGAAAAAGAATATTATGTAGATTTATTTCAGCTTTTTACTTTCACAGTCACCATTATGCTGAAACTTAAATACTGCTATGTCCCTTTTTGTGCTATACTTACATCTTGCTTCCACGCAGTGCATCACAGTACTAAAAATGTATCTCCTAAAGTTCTAAGAATATTTGTATTATTTCATTGTGAACTGTGCAGTAATCTTAGGATCTCAGCTGCTTGCCTGATATCAATCACTGCTCTGACTTCATTTCTCAACCCACATATTAGTCTTCCCCCTAGAATTTCTCCCTTGAAAGCATCAGGTTGAGTTATAGAAGAGTAGCAGCCATAAGTAAAAAATAGAAAAAAAAGTAGAAAAAAATCTCAATAATAAACACAGAGTTAGGATTAAAAAACACCCAGAAATTTTCTCCCATGTATTTTTGTTGCCCTGGTTTTTGCTAAAGCCTTTTGTTTTAACCTTAGAGTTAAAAATTCTTTCTCATGCAGTTTCATGTAAATAATAGCCAATGTTTACTTAACGGTATTTTCTGGTTTTCATTCCTTTTGTGATAAGAGAACTTTGATGAGCATCTTTTTTCTCCAGTGGGATTGGGAAGAAAGTGACACGTCCTCCAATCCCTTGTGGAGTTAGGAATTGTATAAAAATGTGACATATGTCAATAAAGTAGTCTTTCCCCTCCTTTCTGCTGAACCTGGCAGGTGTGAAAGCGTCTTTATTGTGTTTTCCCAGACACATATTTTTGTTGGAACTGCCAGAAAGGAGGGCTAGATTGTCTTCATATTGTATTATTCAAATGCAATAAAAGTTTTTTGCAGTTAGATATCCATGAATTCTGCAATGGAATATTTTTCCACATTAAAATACTGATTTGCTAAAACTTGAACACAAAGGAAATTTATTTTGGATGAATTTATCCTTGGATTAAAACTAAAATAATCAAACACTCATTAGGTAAGACACAGGCACTTGTTATTGTGCCTTGTTAAAGGCATTTGTTAAAGGGTGTTACTGGAGAATAACACCCTTTTCCTGTGAACTTAATTTTATTTTATTTCATTTCAATATTATTATTATTATTCATTATTTATTTTATTTCATTTCAATATTTTTACAAAATTTTAGTATTTTATTCTGGACCCTGATAAATGAAAAATTTGAAGGTGAATTCTTCTTACTTTCTGAAATTTTATTTATCGTTATAAACAGAAAATGCCTTTTCCATCAGGCGAAGTGCATTAGATCAGCTAGTGGCCTTTGTTTTATTTCTACAGAAATTATTAAATGTCCTCAGCCAGTACATTGGTATATTTACAAAAAATCTCACTTTTTAATGCAGTTTAAATAAGCTTAAATAAGCACAAATCTAGTAATATATATTAGCTTTCTAGGATGGTTCCACATATTGACAATTGATTACTTTTTGACTGGTCAGTATGATTAGAAATAAAGATTAGGAGACTGAGACAAGAGAAAATGTGGTCTGCATTAGAGTTCTGAAAACATATCAGCGGTGTTTGAGCCATAAGCAATTTATTTTCAAACTGCTTTTGACCATCATTAAACTGGAGTGACATTTAGGATATTTAAGATATATAGGAAACTCTGAATGAACAATATTTTGACAAAGGCGAGATTTCTAAGAGGTACTTAGTTTCCTTAATTTCTGCATTTTAATTTGGGTCGAGTATAGCCAGGAAATTGTGTTTGAGCTCACAGCGGACTCAGTTTTTATTGTGGAAGTTGCTGTGCTTCCATTTGATTTTTCCAGGAGGAAGTAAAAAGATACTTCCACATTCACCCTGGGAAATATAAATTGCTATAAATTTCTATTACTTTTCTTAGAAGTTGAAAGCAGACAGCTAGTCACTGGATCCAGCTGTCTACATGCAGCACTTCTGATTCTAGAAAGTTAATGCCTGCTTTTAACAATTTTGTACAACAATTTAATGGGTGAATATTTACTAACTAGATTCTTGATTCATTTAAGGAGCAAAATCTCAAAAATCAAACTATCTATTCTTCCATCTTCTTCCTCAGCACAACCCTGTTAGAAACTGTGACAGACTGAAATGCTAAAGGTCAATGACTCAAACAATTGGCCATTTGCAAAAGCAGCAGGTGGTTTCCTGAGGCCAGGTTTGCACCCCTCAACCGAAGTGGCGGAGGAGGAGAGATTTTGGATGTGTGGTGGCAAAAAATATGATCTGAATAAGAATAGCTCAGGTGCAGAGGGGTTGAGCACCCACCACAGGATGATCATGACAAACCAACATTTGTTTAGCAGCAAGCTGCAGTTTTGAGCCAGCTACGGGAAAAGGCTGGTAAGAAACAGATCCTGATAGCTGGGACAGGGCTTTGTATCATGCCAATGTCCTCCCTTACACAACTGGCTCACATGAACAAATCCCCCACCCCCACATCCTGGGGAAGGTATTGGGACATTCATATTCACGAATAGGCCAGAAACTCTTCATGCCCCTTCTGATGGGGCATAACTGGCTGAACTACCCTGGCATGTCTTAGAAGGGGTCATAAACCACCAAAAAAACCCCCAAAGTGTGCCCAGACCAATTTCTGGGGCCTTACATCAGACAGTGTAAAACTCCCCCAGCCAGGGGAGATACCTGAATCTATATTTACCCATTGAACTTTGTGATTCATGGGCTTCCCCTGCTGGCAAGGGATAAAGATTGTGACCATCACTTTGGACATATTGTTGCATTTCTACAAATAGTAACCAAAATGGCTACATAACTCCTTTCTGTTGCAACCAAATTTTTCTAAAATAAACCTGCTACAGATACATATATTTATAACCACTGGTCATTCAGTGTTGTTTCACTGTAATCTGCCACAAGGGATCTATTAACATGAACCTCAGCTACCCTTGCCTTCGGGGCAGTTTGTAACAGAAGCCCCAGACAGAACCTTTTCTTTTTGCTTATGATTCTTCCATGCCCATATTTTAGTTCTCCAACATAAACTGGATATCGTCTGGATGTGCTTGTTACCACATTCATGCTTTGTATAAACCCATCACAGTTTCAGGCACATACTCATAAAGGAAATTGAAGTTCTCAAATTATTAACCTGACAATGATTTCAGTTTCCATTTCCTCAGTAAAATTCACATTCTGTAATGGAGTTGCTTATTTCACCAGTGGGAAATGTTGATACAGGCATGAATTTTGTATATTTTAACTGTCGCTGTTGCATTCTAGCACATGCCTGAGCTCCAAAAGTGTAATTCAGAAAAGTTCAAGAATTTGGTAAACTAGGAAGAAAATCAATAGACATTACTTTTCAGTAGAAAATATTTTGAGGGTTTTTTTAAAGACAAAACCAGTACTGTAGATCTTACAATTAAAAAGAATTCAGGGTGAGAAATATCTAAAGAAACTTAACAGGCTACAGCACTTAGATGGGAAGGAAACAGATGTTCTCCAAAGTGATACCCAAGTAATGTGTATCACTGCTATGTGGCCTATGTGTTACACTCCTTTTGTGTGCAGTTCTACAGTAAAAATTGCATTAATAGTAAGAGTTATGAAATATATGCAATTGACTGTGGGTTTGCTGCCTTCCCTATATTAAAGCAATTAAAACATAATGGTAAAATTTCCACATTACTCCTACACAAAAACCTTTTGAACAATTGCGAGAAAGCTTTCAAAGAAACCATTGTAGCATAAGTTAATTTTGCATGAATTATAGAGCTGTAGTGGTAGTCGACATTGACTATAAATTAGGCTTTTTTTTCTAACTAAATAGGAAAAGAGGTAAGAAATGATACCACAAAACTGCCTTGGACACTTCGCTGAGCCCACAGCCCCGAGGTATTAAGAGGGAAGGCCAAAATTCAACAAAATTCATTTATATGTGCAATTTAACCGTATTTCACCTCTGAATTCAGGTTTCTGTCTTTCTTGTTTCATACTGAGCAACATCACATAACAGAGGAAGGAAAAAGACAGTTGAGTAGCTCTCTCAAAACAAATCATAACCCAAAATAAACAGCAGTATCTAAAAGACACCACATCATATCCAAAAGAACTACTGCAGAAAAGGCCCTGCTTAGCTATGTAGCACATAAGCCCAAACTGAGAGAGAGTCAGTTCTAGCTGGCAGAGCCGTAATCACTGTTTAGCTCTAAAACACATACTAGTAGTTGCTGGCATTGTGGTGTCTTTGGTTGCAGAGCAGCTTTTAAGAAGCACTGAAGAACCTTAATTTAGACCAGTTATCTGTATCCACACAGCAACCCTGCTGGTGTGAACTTTCAAGATAAAAGAAGAAAAGAGAAGGGAAAAGAAAGAAGTGAGGTAGATTGCCATCTACTGAAACCACAGCCCACAGACTTTTTTTTTAACATCTCACTTTAACCTCATGTAAGAAATCTGTATTCTGTTAAACCACAGTGTGCTTTTTTCTCAATCAGCTTACTACAACTAAGACAATCTATTTCAAAACATAAAGTCCAGTTAACTAGCAATTAAGGAATCTTTGATTAATCTCCACTGCTGTGATACCTGATTAACTAGTTTTGAAGGCTGAAGCTGCTCTTTTTAATGTACTTTATTTTTCTCTAATGATAGACTTTGTTATATGGCATGAAACATATGTAGAATACATCAGGGTTAATTTGCATTTAAATCCCTTGAAGAGATCCTCATAAAATTTTATAATTTTTTTTCTGTGTTAGGAATTGTTTCTAAACATAAAAAAGGCATTTCTTTACCCACAGAACAATAATTGTGTTCATTTTCCTTCTACCATGCAATTAAAACAGGTTATTACCAAATCAATACCCATTTCACAAAATGCATTCCTCCAATGCATCTTTTTCCCCCCTCATCTAACAGGTTGAACCCGTATATTTATTCTGCTGGTGCCTCTGCAGTAAAAAAGCAGAAGTCTAAACCAAACCAAAGCTCAGGCACAATCTCTTAAGCACAGCTGCAGGCTGAAAATGAACAGAGCATATGTCAATCTGTCTCAAATACCACAGTGTGCTAAGAGCTTTGCAGTCTTTACGAGGATGTTAGGATGAAATACCTACATATAGGACTTTATAATTTTAGCAGTAATATGGAGGTATGAGCAAGAATTTGAACTTGTAATCAAAGCCAGGATGAAGTCTACTACCCATTTTTTTTTTTATTTCCTCAGAGCTTTTTCTTAGTAGTTACAGGAAATCTGCTATTTTCCCATCTCATATTTATTTCTCTCCTTTGCTTGAAATTAATCGTCTTATTGCAAAAGGTAAAGAAAGTCAGGCAACTCTTGGATAAAAATTACAATAATTGTTCATGGTGAATACTTGTCCCTCTATGCTCTTCCTCCTTTTCTTTCTCCCTACCATCTCTCTTGTGAGGAGTCCTGGAATAAAGACTTTGAAAAAAATACTTGAAAGGCACTGAGATGGGGGTATATGGACCTGCGTGGAAGAAGTACAGGTATCTGTAAGAAACTTCATGGAAGAGGCATGAGAGGAAGATCTGTAATGCAAGAAAAATCATGCTAGCAGGGAAAGACAGAAATGAGAGGAACCAAAAATTAGTTAAATGCCAGTCTGAAAGTGAGAATGTGAAATTTCCATTCACAGAGGGAAAAGGGAGAACAAAAAATAAGTCTAAGGAGTAAGTCTTGGTCACGGCTATTGACACAGTAAGTTATTTTGTGGTAGCATTTATAATAGCTCAAAGTAAAAGGAGATAGAAAGGAAGAAGTGTAAACAGTCGAAGAGAAGTATAGATAAGCTTTTCGGTGGAAACAGAGAGGAGTGGATAATCTCTAAATACAGCTCTGGAGAAAAATAATGAGAAAAGTCTGGGCATTTCCTTATTTTTCTTTACCTACTGATTTCAGTTATTTCAGACTTCATGATGTGTGAGCACAAAGTGATTACAGTCCTAGCTAATAAACACTGAAAATTCAGAGTCCAAGCACCAGCTAAGGATAAAATAAATTGCAGAGAAATTTCTAAAACATGAGAATAGACTGATTACCTAAGCAAAATACAGCAAAGCCTATATAATTGTGCATCATATACAATTTTACTCAGCACTTGTGGTTTTTGTGGTCATTTTGGTTTCAAAAAGGGCTGCATTGATCAAGTGAGGTAATAGATCCCGCAAGTCTTCAATGTATGTTTACATACTGATATAAGCTTTTCTTACTGTCATTTAAAATATTTCATCAGTCTGCATAAGCAAATGTTGCTGTACAAATTACGTGTGAGCATTGCTCTTCTTTTCTTACTTTACAGGAAGCCATTTATTTACATTTTTAATGAGAAACTATGAGCTACTACTCTTTGATTGTTTACCAGTGCCATAAAAACAGCTCACAGGTCTTTAATATGATGAAAGATATTTCTTTCAGTGTGATAAAATTGGTGCTTGTTTTGCTTAGGTGGCAAATATTACAGGAAAACAGATAATTTCTTGTCCCTAGAGTTTTTGTTATGAGCCATTACCCAAACCTTCTTCCTTTGATGCATTTCTGATATTTATATTCAGCATCTTCATCTACTTTGAGATGTTTTCCCTGTTTACCCAGAGGAGAAAACACAAAACTTCTTTTGCAAATTTAAAAATCTCTTTGTTGATTGAAAATTGTCTTCCCATCTTCAGATATATACCTTGTGCTGTGCATATGCACATTTAGATAATGTCACAGGAACGAAGCTGTGAATCATCATCAAGGATATATTTTTCCACTTCATGATATTTAAGTTGATTTTTTTTTTAAACTTAGAAAATATCAGAATATTTAAACAAAAGATTTTCTTGAGGGAACATATAAGATGCCATAAAAGAAATCAAGGGCTTTTTTTCAGATAAAGAAGTGCAGAAAACCATGAACACAAGAACAACGATCCTTTGTGGCTAGAGATGCTGATCCTAGAATACAGTCTGCAGTTCTATTGCGTAAGCCTTAGCTACGCTAGAGAAGGAATTACCCTGTGTGTTTTCAGCCATGATTCCACAGGCTGTGTCTTCACCCTTAAGCACAGTGCAAGTTCTTTTGAAACTCTGAAAATCTTTTTCTCAGAATAAGAAATTTGTTTTCTGTCCAGCTTTACTGGGGACTTGGAAGTATCCAGCTCATATCTTCTTCCCCAGTTTCTGTGTTTGGTCATCACAAGCAAAATCTGCTATCATAAAGAAGCACGTGGCCTTCTGTCAGAGCTCAAGTGAACAAAGACTAGAAGTTTGCTTTGGTCCTATCAGTCCTTGAAAAATGTCTGAAAAGGAAATAGACAACTTCACTTTCATGCGGGGGCGTGTAATGATCTTATAGACCATTACAAATCCATTCCACCATTGTGTTGTTGCAGAAGTACAGAAAAAACGCACGCTGTTTTTATTCATCTTTGTTAAAGATTCTGCATAATTCAGAGAAAGCAAAGAGAATGCAAAGTCCTATTCACTGGAAAAAGGAACTGTCAAAACTGTTGAAAAATGGTTTAGCAGGGCAAGCATGAAAAACTAACTTGGTTTGAGACTTAAATAGTATTAAGGAATGACTTTCACTTCCTAAAAAGTATCAGTTCTGTGGCCTTAGTCTCACTTGGAGAGAGGGGTAATCAATAAATAAGTAACAAGACTGAGAAGGAACATGATGAAAGCCAGTAACCAGAAAATGATATACTAAAAGAGACTGACCTGTGTTCAGTGTAACTCATCTGAAAACAGAAAGGCAAGTGATCTGAGTGATTTAGACTTGCAAAATGTCACAGGAAGTCTAGTATTACCTAGTTTTGATATTTTTACATATTCAAACCACAAATAAAACCAAGTAGAACTTGTATAGACCATTAAACAGCTTTGGAAAATCTAGGCTGAGAGATTATATGTATTCCAATACAGCGAAAATATGTGTATATTCCTAATCCAGTTCAAGAAATATTAAAATAAAGCTCTTACAATTACATTTGAAAGGCCGTATAATCACAGAACAATATAGGTTGGAAGGAGCTCTGGACTGCACCCTTCAAGCAGGGTGGTATAGATAATTTGTATCTTTACAATAACTTGCTCTCTTTACAATCTCACTGACAAGAGCTCTGGGATGTCTCCCAGCAAAAGAAAGTTTGAATTGCAGCAACAAAGCAAAAGCTTGGGTCTTACTGAGACAATGTACTCACAAATTGCCAGTTTGAGCTCTTGTGAGCAGATCAGCTCTGTGCATTTTGTACCTCTTGCACCAGTAGTCCATGGTTACTTAACGGTTTTTAAGAACCACAATGAAGACACACCTTCATTCAGTAAAGGCAAGACAATCTGTGATGGCCAGAATAAGTGCATATATCAATACTCTATTGCCCTGCAAAGACAGCAGTGGCACAAGTGGGCAGTGCCCTTGAATTACAGAACTTTATGATTCATTTGAAGAGCTCTTACTACATTTTTATACCACTTCTTTTCCCACACTTTAAGTTAAGATGAAGCTAATTCCTGTCTAAGTATAGGGGTTTTTTAAAAATACAGGAAAAAATGTCTTTGGTAACTTTCAAGCAATTTTTTTCCCTTGATGTAAACCAAAAGATTAAAGAAAATAAATTCCAAGACCTTGGAAGTTCTGTGAATAGAATTTCTGCTTGCTGACCCTTCTAACTTTTACCAAATGAAGTCCAATGGGAAGAAATTATCTGCAGAAATTTAACGTAAAACCTTCTGCATTTGAATTTGCATTCACCAAAATACCATCATGGTCTGAGTATTTCTGATATACACAGCTCCAGATAAAATATATTTTACTTATGACCAGAATAAAATGGAGCTAAACCAGAACTTAATTATCTACCTGTGTTTTCCAATATGACTTTAAAAAAAAAAGGAATTGATAGATTAGCTGATAGTCTATATAAATTGCTCACTATCAAATGAACATAATCAGCTGCATAACGTCAATAATAAGGGTCTTTAAAACAATCATGTGTAAATGCATAAGTTATTTTTGGAATTGCAAAGTGCTTGCACTAAAGGAACAACTAGATATAAGTCTTTCTTACACTATATTTGAATAAATGTCATGTTATGTGAACTTTGTATCAGCTGTCATTTTCCTAACCCTACTGGATATCAGAAAAAAGACAAATGGCAATGTTGCAGAACCTTGAACCCTCCTTTCCCATCTTCTATACCTTAAAGCTTTACTCATTGATTAGCTGCTCTACAATATAGCCTGAACACCTTATTTTACTGCAAAAATACACTTACATCATTCTCATTTTATACAAGAATCAGAATAACAATTATGTCAAACATTAATGTTTCAAGTATTTTCAAATCGCAACCTTCTAATAATATATGAAGCTAAATGTTTTTTCACAAATACAGCAAAATAGTAAGTTTGTTGGCTATTGCAGTATCAACAACATGTACTTTTTATTTCTTAAAATAATATACTCATATATTGGCTTTGTTTCTGCTTTACCAAATTCTTGTGTCTGTTGAAAAAACTAATAACTTTTGATTTCCTTCAGTTCTGTTTTGTGTAAAAATAATATTAATACATATCATCCCTTAAAGCAAAAAAGTAGATCAATGTTCAGAAAACCTAGATGCTTGCTTATTTTTATAACTCTAAAACCATTTTTGCTCAAAACATTCAGAGAACAAATATTACCAGTATCAAAGCAAATGAACACATTAACTCTATCTCCTTATCTCCTTCTCCTGCTCACTTTCAAACATCCTCAGCCCTTGTGCTGAGATTTCCCTTACAGTCAATGCCTGCTTCTTTCAGAAGACTCTGACTCAATGCAGCAATTTAGGAGAAGTGTAACTATATACTCTGAGTTATCCCGTTAATTTTTCTGCTTGTACTGATATTTTGCACATGTATTTTAACCACTAGGGAAAACTGAGACCTCCCATCTCTTGCACTGCCGCAGAATGAGGCGGTGGTGAGGTGCTGCAGCCTTCCAGAAGGGTCCCCAGCTGTGGGGAAGCCGCTTTGCTAGGGAGGGACCAGATGAGGGATGCAGGCACACACACTCCTGATGGAGTGGGACAAGCACACACACACACAAAGAGAGTAGAGCGACTGCCAGTGGCAAGGAGGCAGGAAGGATTCTTCGTGCGGGTTCCAGCAATGACATTTATTGAGAAGGGTCCATGAACAGAGAACCAAGATGCAGGGCAGGGCACAAGTATATGTATGGAGAAGAAGGGGCAGGAAGAGCAACCGAACCAATGGGCTGAGGGCCAGGGGGCAGAGCGAGGGTAAGGGCACCAATGGGTGCCCTTAGAGAGAAGGAGGGACTAGAGGGAAGGAGCCAATGGGGCATACAACCGAAAAGAAATTTCTAGATCATGGTACACAAAAGGGAAAAAGGGGTGGAGTACAACAAACCAATCCCGAATGGGGAAAATCCATACATTAACATAATCAGTGCAAGGTCCTCTGGGAGCTCACCCTAGCTTTGGGGGATGTTTCAGCACAAGATGAAACATTGCACCTTCCCAATACAAGTAACTCTTGAGGTATTTATAAAATAGAGTTTGGACACAAGAATGTGAGAATGAAGGAAAATATTTGATGACTATAACTTCTGCTGCAGGAAAACAGAAGTGAATATTGAAATAACTCTTCTCTAAATGGGTTTAAAAAATTAATACATTTTTGCCATGGAACAGAAAGTCTATATACTGCCATCCGGAACTGAATCACCTATTTTTCATACCTATGAAAGTATGAAAACTTTCATAGGGAAATTCTAATCATTAAGCAATTTTTAATTTAATCCCATATTCATAAAGGGACATCAAAGAGGAAAAAAATCCAAGTTGGGGAAAGACTCTGAAATTGCTAATACTAGAATTTTGCCAGTTGAAAAATATAAAGGTTACTCATGAAATAAAATCATACATTTAAGAAGCAAAATACCTATAATCAGAAGATTTAGATAAATAAGAAAGCAGAAACAATTGTAATAACATCAAAATATTCATCCTAAAAAGACAAACATTTCTTTCAGTTAGCAGTTCTTTGGGCTTTTTTTCATATGATCATTGAATATTCTTTCTAGGACAGGTTGTGTACCAGTTTTCATTGAAGCTACTTCAGGAGTAGAAAAGAAAGGTAATAGAATAGAAATAGAGGAAGATGTAGAAGATAATCTGAAGGGGCAGAAGGTACAGCAGAGTGAGACAACTGACCCCATTAGAAACAAATGCAACACAGGTGCAAACATTTTCAGTACTAAAAATATTAAAAAAACACTGATGGCAAGAAAAAAGGCTTTGGGCATGAATGAAACTAAGCACAACAGAAGTTGTTATTCAAACAAAGCACAACTTTAATATTACATGTTTTGGATTTAAAATTAATCACATATTTATATTCCTCAGTGAAGTGGAGAATAAAATTGTTAAGGAAAATTATTGTGTTCACATTGATTTATGGCCTAATGATCAGAGTACTCAGCTGTGAGTAAGGGAGCTTCAAAAATGGTTCACTCTGTTCACTATGTGTAATGTAAAATACATAATCTCTCCCTGTATTGAAAATTAGATTGTAGATTTTTTTCCCTCCCTGCTGGTGGCTTTTGCCACTTGTGTCTATGTCTGTCCTAGTGAACCTTTTCTCTTTTTCTGTTTTCTTTCTTTTTTCTTTTTTCTTCTTTTTACTTTTTTCTTACTTCTTTTTTTTTCCTTTTCTTTTTTCTTATTTATTTTTCTCTCCTTCTCTTTTTTCTTGTTTTTTAAACAAAGTAAATCACAGTCCACTGAAATGGGAAGTGCAGCTTTGCGTCTTTTCTGCAGAATCTTCCCCAATGTACAGTGTAATCACAAAGCTAATGCACAAGGCTCTGAAGTAACTGAGCTCTTAAAGGAAATGAGACCTGCAACATACTTTTGAACTTGACATGTCTGCCATGTGAGTCTTCATTTTTATGCTTTTCAACTATGTAGCATATTTTGACGTTGTCATGGAGCACTGAAGGCCAGGCACAGGAAAGCCTCTCTCAGTGTTATGTTACTGAAGGAAGATTGAAATGGCTTCCTGTACGCTTCTAAGGTGACCATTACAATGTTTATTAAATGGGCCTTTTTTAGATGACTTGGAATCATGTAAATTGATCCCTATCCAGTAAAAAGAGGGAGAGTGCCTCTGAAGGAGAAACTTCATACCTTATCTACTTTCAGATCCTATGGAAACCTTTTTTTGTGTGTGATTCAGTACTCTTTGGGAAGAGTAGCCATATTCTGAGCTGAATGTTTCACAATATATATCTGTACATCTTAGTTTTCAGAACATAAAGAACTTCATCAGAAATACACAGCGAATGCAACTTGAGTAAACCTTTCCTACAACAGCACAGAAGTAAGAGCACCTTAAGGACAGGGGGCCTTATTTATGATGCCTCCTTGTCTGAAGGATGTTGATCTTTTCAAAACCACTGTACCATAAAGCACGTGGGACAACCTTTTTTCCTTGCCACTTGACTATTAGAATAAACAGTTTTGGGGCCACAGAAGTGCTAAACTGTGCTGCTTTACTGCATGAACATTTGGAAATACACATCCAGAAAGAAAGGAAGAGAGATCTGTTTTCTGTCTAGGCATTATCTTTTTAAGAGTCATTAGATAAAGAGCTGACATAATTGTGGACAGTATTATTTCATCAATCACAAGAGTATTTAACAGAAAAAAATGTTTCAGTATTATGACATTCTTAAAAATTACAGTCATAGGAAACTATGTATATGTCAGTGATTGAAGTTCAGACTGAATCTGAGTCTGGTTCTAGTTCCTGGATCTCTGATCTCAATCATTTATTCAAAGGAACAAGCTGGTTATATACACTTTACCAAGACACAGCACCTCCCTACATGGTAACTCTCACCACACAACCCATTCCGTGTTGCCACATCAGCAATGCACCTTGTGTGGGGTGATCATGCCCTGTTCACCCTCCTGTCAGCTTCCAGCAGGCTCCTCTCTGTAGGGCTCTGCCGTGTGACACCTCCTCCCCACAGGGACTGTGCCACCATGTGCTTCTTTGTGCTTATCTTTCCCCATATGTATATCAGGTAGATACATCAGATACTAAGTTGGTGAAAGCTACTGCAGTGCAATTAAAAGAATTTAAGCTGGAGTAGAAAATGTTATCTACAGGCAGACAAAAGTCATATTCCAAAATTCTAAAACTGTGACTATTACATAGGATGTCTCTTATCCTTTAAGGTTTCTGTGTGCAAACAAAGGACTGGGCCCTGGCCTGAGGTTTAGCTAACTGAACAGAATATGGGTAGTGAATGAAAACAGAGTAAATTGCACGTAATAAAAAAGAAAGTGAAATGCTGTCAAAAGTTAAGGATAGTGCCATGGAGAAAGACTGGATTTCTCAGGTGATTGAAGGGGAGCTAGTGAGAAATAGCTGAAGTCAAACTATCCAGTTCAAAGGGTAGCATTAAAGTCCTTGAAAGGAATAGAACCCAAAGTAGCTGTATCAGTAATGAAATTATAAAGCCAAGGTTACTTTCATAATCACATTAGAAATGACAATTTAGGGAATAGATGTTGCAAAACTGTGACAAAAGGGCAAAAGATAAGTAATTGTGGATTGCACATCTGAGAGGAGACAAGTGTAGAGCAAAAGATAGATCAAGGTGTTTGAGAAGGCTAACCGTGGACAGCGGTCACACACGCAATACTGGGAAGAGAGAAGAAACCTAGATTCTGAAATGAATCAAATTAACTTTCCCTTAAGACCCAAGATTCTCTCCAGGTCCCACTGGAAGGAAGAGCTGAGTGAACCTAGTGCACTTGAGTTAGATGGAGAAAATATGTTTTATTAAATGGCCACTTCTATTAGAGAACAAAATAATAAATATTCTGTTCCCAAACATGCTGGTATGAAAAGAAAACCCCATCATTTCCTGTCTCTTACTTCAGTTATTTTATGAGAAGGTAATAAAGTATTTTTTCCCTTTTTCATTCAAAACAGGCAGATATATAAATGCTAATTGAGAATATTGAAGGTGTATCATTTACCCATCTCACTGTGTGAAAACCATTTGCAGCCTAGGATACATTTAGGATTTTCAAATGAACTTTTAAAGCCAGAAAACTCTTTAACTATTTTGAAGTCTTCTCAGTTAAGTTTTCCCAGTCAAAAAGAAGATGACACAAAATTACATTTAGCTGTTTCCTAAAGATAAAACTTGTGCTGTTATCATGCATTAGTCTTGAAATTCCCTCAAGTAATTTACTGAAATTGTAATGTACAAGAACATGAAGACTAAGTGATAAATCTTTTTCAGGGAGGAACTTTCATGGCATAAGGTAGGCTGTGATTTATTTTTCTTTATTTGGCATGAATAGTTGAATGCTCCTACAGAGCAAAAAAAGTTTACAGTGTTTGGTGAGAAACTAAACAAAGCCATTTCAGAGCTGTTCACCTAACATGCTCTAAAATTGCACTTGCAAAGCCAGTCTGATTTTTACCATGCATCTGTTTCCAGCTGATCCTTCCACTGACTCTCAAGTTGGGTATTTAGTTGCTGGCAATGAGGAAATGCTAATATTCTGCTAATTAGTAAATTTTTATTTGATAATAGGTTTTATTACATATCAATTGCTAAGTTGGCAATTAAATTAGAGAACTCTGTCATATTAAGTTCACAGGAGGAGGGGGATTTGTAATACTAACAAATAGTGATTGTGATGACATCCATTACTCTGTGAGAGACCAATTTGTAAACCATCTGGCACTGAAGAGTTTAGCTACTTGAAGTTATAATGGTGGTATTTGGCTACAACACTAAATGAGCAGGATAATAACAGTTTGGTGAGTTAAACGCTTAATACAGATATCCTGATGGCATTAAGTACCCTTGGGTAAGAGAACACAGGGTAGTATTATTTTGTTAAATATAAGTATTGGTGGATGAGCCAGTTGAAAAGATATAAACTCCACCATAACAGAAAGAAAAAAAATTTCTGTTTTACTTTTGTATTAACCTTTCCAGTGGAGTCCAGTGTTTTCTGTCTAGAGATTAAAAATGTATGCAGCAAGACTTTCCTCAAGACAGAAAAACAGGAAAGATATTATTACAGGGTGCAGCATACTGTGTCTGTAAGTAACAGCTTGCATGAAAATTATAGTCATTAGGGTGCAATGGTAAATAATTTTTATTTCTATTTAATTTAAATTAAATCTGTTTCAGAATACATGTGGAATGGTGGGTTGCCAAGAACAGTAGTACAATTTTTGCCTATCTTTTCTGCAGGCCTTTTGTTAGAATGAAAGGAGTCCTTTCTAGCATCACCATTATGAACTATTTTATTTTCAAAACATATTGAGAAAATATCAATAGCATAGAAAAGGCTTTATAATTTTTGGCAGATATGTTTACTTCCCTGTCTTATTATCTTAGCATCTGGTCCATAAATCAGACACATGGCACTGATCTAAGCCCAATTCTGTTACTATCTAGTAGGATACATTTCAAGGATGTATATTCTGCAAGACAGGCAATTTTAATTAACTAGAAATATTATGATCTGAAATTATATGACAGTTTATCTGAATTTGGTTGTTGATGTCATGGAATGGTTTGGTTTGGAAGGGACCTTAAAGATCAACCAGTTCCAACCACTCTACCCATGGGCAGGGACAATTTTCACTAGAGCAGGCTGCTCAAAACCTTATCTAACAGGGCCTTGAACATTTCCAGGGTTCTTAGTGGAAACCACAGAATCTAAACCACAAAACAAGTTTATGAACATTCCACACATCGCACTAGCTTTAGTCCAGAGCTCACATATTTTCAGGAAATCTAACTTCAGAACACAAATTTATAAGAAGATAAACTTCCTTAGTTCCATCAATCATTTTTCTCTGCTTATTCTGTTTTTTAATTTGTCTTCATTCATGGTAAGTCTGAAGGCAGTAAAAGTAAATGATTTAAAGTAACTTAATCCACAATTTTCTTTATAACAAAATACAGTGCTTTCCTGTTAGAAGTTGGCACAGGGAAGATAACAGGCAAACAGCTATTCTTGGTCTGTGATGCTTTTCTCCTGAATGATAATCAAAGTTTTTTCTTTATTGTAAAAACTCCTTGTTAAGATTCTGCAATGACTGGCAGAGTTAAAATAATTCCCTTCTGTCTGACAGGTCCTGATCCACTGCCTGCTGAACTAAAAGAAACTCATAATTAATTATTGTAGGACAAGAATCCTAAATCCTTATTCTCATCAGCTAAGCCTTCTGTTTTTGCCTTGGCTCAAATCCCAGCTAGAAATTTATGATTCCTTAGCTTCTTTTTGTAGGTGCTATGAATCATAGAGGCTTATGAGTGAAGAAATACTGTGGTGGTGTTCCTGTATAAGTTTGTACTTGATACAAACTTGATTCAGTAGAAAAGCTACTGAATATATGTACGTAAAAAAAGCAACTGTCAACTTGGTTTGATGTCACTCTTCAGAAGTGCTCCATGCCTCCTGTGCATGTCAGTGTTTGGACTAATTCCACACTGCACATGACCTGCAGAGTAAGGCCCAACACAAGAATCTGCAATAGGGGAATCTCATTTCCTGAGCTGATCAGTGTAACACTACTCATGAATAACTTTTTCAACATTTAAAACAACAAGAAGAAAACACATTAAAGAAAATGAGTGATCAGAATGAAAAGGTGTCAGCTAACATAATCTTTTCCAAATGCAATTCAGTGATGCAATTGGTCAGTCAATTAGGTATGCAAAATATCCACCAACTGTAGTAAAAAGTAAAACTTATCAATTAAGGACTTTCATAAGTCTGTGAAAAAATTTGCAAAGATTTCTGCTAAGTGAACATCCTGAGCCATGAAAAAATGTCTGATAGTATTGTTGTTCTTCCTGAAAAGTTCTTTGCATCCTGTAGGCTGCTGAAGAGGTAACCAATCTGGTTTATCTGGTTGCCCTGGGACCCTTTACAAATACTAAATTACTTTCAGAACAAAAAGAAAAGTAGTTCTTTACATATGATATTGGAAAGAGTGAGAGAATATATCCATAAGGAAAAAAGTGCTATCAAAAAGTATTATTTTAATTATTCGTAAATATCGTTACAGACCAGTATCATCTCTTTCACCTCTTTCATCTCTTACTGGTTACCCAACACTTCCCAAAATTTACCTGATTTTTCAAATACTATTTGGTTATCCAAATACTTTAAAAATACTAAAAGACTTACTTCCTTCTCCATTACTCTCACATGAGATATCAAACGATAATGTATTTCCTTGGCAAAATATAAGGGAAATTATTCAACAGAACTAATATGATAAAGGCTACTGAGTAGTAGAGATACTACTCAGATTTTAGTATGCTATAGTTTTCTCCCTGGAACAGTGAATGATGAGACATAATTATATCTCAAAAAACCCCATGCCACTTTCTGGAAAACACAAAACCCTTTGCTCAGAAAAAATGCTGTGAAGTTGAAAGCTATTGCTAGTATTGTATAAGAGATAATAGCATCAGTGCTCTGCAATTATTCACCAGTTTTCATTGCCAATGTATCACTGTTTAGATCTATTTAGTTCACAGTGTGTCCTCCCACTATGAGTAGGGAGGGGGTAAATGGGAGTGATTCTGTTACAAAAATTTAGGCATCTAGTTCCTCAACATATTTTGGCATTAAGAATGAAGACTCAGAAATCTCCTGAGGATGTGTTTTGTCCTGATGGGAAACTCTTATTTTATTTAGTTCAGATAAAAGAAAAATATATTTGAATAATAAACATGAGTTACACGCTCAAAACTGAAACTATCTGTTCAGCTATTAAGAGAATCCAATTTTGAAAAGCAAAATAAATCATAAATGTCACAATATTGTGTTAATATGTTTAGGTATTTCTGCAAGTTTACTTAGTCCCACACAATATATAAGCCAATACAAAATATAAGTATATTAAATCTGTGCTAGCTATTATAATTCATGAGAAAATGCAATTGCAAAACAGTATTTCATGTACGTACTCATTTGGTTTTGGACCCTATGGTCTCTGATATTTTTAGCAATAATATATAAGAAAACACTCATTGTCAACTAAGTTTGATTTGACACAAGGATTAAGGGAGTACTAAATGGATAAGTGATTCTAAGCATTCGAAGTTCATTTGATATTAAGTGAAAAAGAAAGAACTATTTTATTGCAATGAAGCTAATGCCCTACCATTGGAAAAAAATGGATGTAGACAAAAATTAGGTGACTCCATGTGGCTGGATATAGTTCAGCAAACATATTCTACAGACCAAATTAGGAAGGAAAACTTTTCCAACTGTAATGTTTCATAGAATAAAAATCCTAACATGTTAGTGTAATTCCTTTGAAAGAAAGGCAAAGTTGATGCATTAGTATCAACAGTTGCAGCAAGAAAGGTGGAAAGAATGGGTTAAAAACATAAAGCTGTGGCTCCGCTGCCTTCTGTCCTGCCCCCAAATGAGTAGGCCACACAGCAGCAAAGGATACTAGGATCCTTTTATATCATAGGATCACAGAACGGCTTGGGTTGGAGGACACCTTAATAACCATAGAGTTCCAATCCCCCTGCTGTGGGCAGGGACACCTTCCACTAGACCAGGTTGCTCAAAGCCCCATCCAGCCTGGCCTTGAACACATCCACAGCTTCTTTGGGAAACATGTTCCAGTGCCTCTCCACACTCACAGTAAAGAATCTCTTCCTTATATATAATTTAAACCTTCTCTCCTTCAGTTTGAAGCCATTCTCTGTTGCCCTGTCACTACGTGCTCTTGGACAAAGTCTCTCTCCATCTTTCCTACAAGCTCCCTTCAGGTACTGGAAGGCTGCAATTAGGTCACCATTAAGCCTTCCTTTCTCCAGGCCAAACAATCCCAATTGTCTCAACCTTTCCTCACAGCAGAGGTGCTCCATCCTTCTAATCATCTTGGTGGCTTCCTCAGGACTCAGTCCAAAAGGTCAATGACCTTCCTGTGCTGGGGACCCCAGAGCTGGATGCAGCACTGCAGGTGGGGCGTCACCAGAGCAGAGCAGAGCAGAGCAGAGCAGAGCAGAGCAGAGCAGAGCAGAGGGGCAGAATCCCCTTCCTCGCCCTGCTGCCCACGCTGCTTTGGATACAGCCCAGGACACAACTGGCTTTTCAGGCTGCAAGTGCACATTGCCAGATCATGTCCAGCCTCTCATCCACCAGCACCTCCATCCACCACTATCCATTAGCCCCTTCTCAGCAGGGGCTGTGCCTGACTGACCTGGCTCTTCAAGTATCATGGACAGTGATTTGGCAACTACATACAGCCAATTCCCTCAGGATTCTGGGATGCATCTTGCAATGTCCCATAGACTTATGTTCATTCAGATTCCTCAGCTGGTCATGAACCTAATTTTTATTTACAGTGGGAAGCACTTTATTATATCCAGGATTCCTTGTAATCATACGGCATTGAGTACCTGAAGATCCATGCGTTGTACTCCTCACTAGCACTGTACAAAATCATCCTTTGACCTTTCCTTTCACCCAGAAAAAAAGACACTTTTGTCAAAATCTACATATTCTGCAAGAATATGTCAATCTTAATAAATTTTTATGGCAGTAAAACACTTGAGGGAAAGGAAGAACTTTGATAAGGTCAAAACAGAGGCTTTTGCAGTTTCCTATATCAGATTTAAGCAGAATGGAATTATTCTGATTTATATATGTGTTACAGTTGATATGATAATTTAAGTTCCTTTTCAGAAAATAATACTGCTCTTGTTTTTAAAAGGCTAAGGTGATCTTAAACGTTCTGGGGGGGTTGGGGGGGGGGGCTTTTGTTGGTTTTTTTTTGTTGTTTTTCAGGGACCAACTGGAATAAAAACAACAAATCATCAAAAAGTAGACATTACTCCAAAGGTGAAAATTGGGCTCTGAGCATTTGTATCACCTGCTTCCTTAGCCTATCTGAGGGTTATCATTCAAAAGATACGGAGTATTTCATTATTCAGTTCCTGTGCTGACTACACACAATCATGTAACATTCTTCTCCAAAGACTTTAAAAGCTTGTTGTTGTCTCACAAATAATGTTAACTATAGAAATACGTCTTACTTTTACTTAGCTGATTTGTTCAGGGCCCTTCTCAGCAGTGGCCAAGAGCTTCTTCCCTATAGTTTTTATTGGTTTTAACCCACAACTTGTATTTCAAATATAGTTCAAAAGCCCAGTTTCCTTTGAAAAAAATGACAGAAGTGTAACATTTCTATCTTGCTGACAGTAACTTAAATCTTTCCTAAGAAAATAGCATCCAATTCCACCACTGTTCCAGACTAGATAAAAATTTTTCACTGTTCTTGACTGAGATCTGAAAGACTAGTTTTCCTAGGATATTTTTTTGCTTCAGGCAAGTTGCTGTATAAAATTGTTTGCCACTTGTCTGAGCATATGCCTATTTATATTTGCTTTAGGTAATTCAATCCCTTTTCACTTTCGGCTCTTGACCTTATCTTTGAAAGTGCCTACAAAGATGCCGGCTTGGCAGAGTTTTGTGTGTATTTTTAATAGAAACTGGAATAAGGTCAACAATTTCTTTTATATAATCCACCAATTATTCTTATAGTAGCAGTGGTCTCAGTCAGAATTCTGACAAAGTAGGTAACTCCAACTGAAGTGAGATTTGCTTCAGAATTATCATTCAGTTTTGGTTTGCTTATACCTCACACATTTCACTTTAACATCAAGAAAATCCACAATTTTTGAAACTTGCCAAGGTGAACAGACCTTGATTCTTCCTCAAATACTACATGAAACTCCTACATACATCTTTCTCCCAAAATGTCTGTGAAGAACAGAAAGTGTTTTAGGTTTTGGATCCTCTCAAAATGTGTTTCAACATAGCTTTACATGTTACAAAGTTGATTGGTTTTGATTTAAGACAAATGAATCTGATTATTTTTTCATCTAGTTCTCTCCTGACATATAAATATCTCAGAGCACTTTTTATACTGCTTTAAAAGAAGACATCAGTTGTGTGATATTCACCTTGTAGCAGACCCAACACTGGTTGCATTCCCTAACAGTCTGACTACCAAGTTCTTCCCATAGGTTGCCACTACCTTCAGCTGCCAGCTCCACCCCAGTCTGAAGCAGTCCACTCAGGAAGCCTTCAGATCCCTATTGTTCTCACCACAGCCAACACTGACAGCCTTCTTGGAAGGGCAGTGGATGCAGGTGGTGGCTAAAATAAGCATCAAATACATGGTTTATCCCCACTATAAAAAGATAGTCACTTGATCTCAAGCTAAAAGACACTGGAAACCCAAAATGGCTATTCTCAAATTTGTATCTAAGGCAAATGGGAAGTAGGTCCATACTTGAGAACAGATCTGAATTTGAGCTCAATATAAGGTGAGTATGCTGGGTGACAAAAATATGATTTTCATCCTCACAGAGGAGTTTGGTCATTTATATAACCTGGTCCTTTTTTAGTTTTTGTGTATTCTCCTTTGCTGGGAGGAGATGACCCTCTGGAGTCCCTACAATGTACAGAGCTTCCATTAGAGTCTGCCACACTTTATGCACAACTCTGCAGATTATGAAATAGTAATTTAATCTTTAAAATCTTCGATCTGCATCTCAGAGTTGAGACAGATTCTTTATTAAGAAATTGAATACATAGCTGCTTCTTTCAGATCAAATTACATAAAACTTCCTTTAGCCTACCTATATCACTGGAACCAGACTCTTGCTTCTCTGCAGCATTATGATTAGATGCCAAGACCACAGCGTGAGTGAGACATGAATTAAAACCTGCTAAACCCACTTGGTTCCTGCTCTGGCTATAAAGCCAATATTCCTTCTTATGCAACATTAATTTAACTCTGTTACTGAAATAAGACAGAGACCTTTGACTTTCACATTTGTCTCCCATGCATTTAAATTTTTAAAAAACAGTTAAGGATATGGGCACAGATTACAAGCATCATGTGAAAAATTTCAGAGGGACTGGAGCTGATATCATTTGACTTAATGACATGGTCTCATTCAGTTTCATTTCCTCTAATTCTAGTGACTAATGTTAAATACATTTTGTCAGGCAGGTTCTATTCAAGAAGGTATTTTAGAAAAAGACAGAAACAAGTAGATTGGAGGTAGACACTTCATGACATACCTTGTCAGTTTTAAGTGTAAGAATGTTGCAAAAGTATAATATCCCTGGTTTCAATAACTGAAAGCAAAACCAAATGCTGCATCAGCACATTAACTTTAACTGAAAACAAATTTATCATTACACTTAAAACCTGAAGAGATTTCAAGTGAACTGTTTATCAATGGTAGCTGTAGTAATGTACTCAGTGTATTTAAAAAAAGAAAAAATTATTTTATTAATATTCCAGAAACAACTCAAATTAGGAGCTGTATTTCCAATTTTTGACAGTTGGGAATCTGACCCATTGCAATATCTAACAGTGTCATAGAAATTAAGGCCAGGAGAGACAATTAAATAACTACTGTGACCTCTTATTTTTGGTTGGTACTGCATTTCTTCCAGTTATCTTCATATAGAGCCCAATGATTTATGCCGTAATTACAGGATAACTTGCATTTCAGTAAAGCATATCGTTCTGTATATCACTCATTCTCAAACCCAAGATACTAAGAAATAGATACTCTACCAATTCATTTGACAGTTGGTTCCAGAGCTTAATCACCTTTTCAGTTAAAGAGGATAATTTAATTTTCAAATTCAAATGTGTCTATTTTCATGATCCAGTCACTGGTTCCTATTATGGCTTTACAAATATAGTAACTGACATTTTCCATCTATGAAGATTATTACATTAAAATTGTAAAGGAATAATAATTCCATCTTCTTTTTGATACATTGTAAAATCAAGCTATTTAAGTCTCAAGAGTATCCAAATTTTTAAAGCTTTTTATGAATTTTTTTTATTTTTCTTCAGTTTTTTAAATTTACATTGCAACTGAGAATACTAGAAATTCACAGTCTTCTAGTATCAGAAAAATACTGCAGTCAGATAAAACATCTTTATACATCTTCCCTTTTAAACCTCTTTTCTAACACTTAAAAGTCTGCCTTCTCTCTTCTACCATTGCATCATATTGGGAACTGAGACTGCATTCTTCATTAGTCACCAGTTTCCAGATATGGTCATCTGGTATCCTTAATTTCTTTCCTGGTTTCTAAATACAGTCTAGGTATACCTTGCAGCATTTCAGTGTTCTCTTTTCTTATATGCTGCAGTCATTCATCCAATCAAAAAGATTCTAAATTATTCTGATGCCATGATCACAAAACATGTTCATGTTAGTAGTGATTTAAAGTTCACTTTTAAAAATTTGTTAAAGAAATTGAACAGCATATGGTCTAGTCCAATCCTTGCAGAATATCACCAGAAGTCTTCTTAAAAGTCCTCTCTTTTTGAGAGAAACTTCTTTCCTTGGTAAGAGAGAAACTCTGAACTACTAAAGTTCAAGCCTGCACATAATGTGGTAGTTAATGAGGAAGCTTGAGATTGATTCTCTGTTCTCTCTTTCATTTTTGATCTCTCATTATGCTCTCTCTCCCTAATCGTCTGCGGTTTAGCAATGTAAATATGATCTCTTGCTAGAATTCAATTCCAGGTCATGACACCTAGATTTAAGAGTCTTCCTAAGTGTTTGAATTCACAGGATCACCACCAGATATGTGACTAGCTCACACAGAGGACTATAGACATCTAAAATTAGATGAAACAATAATTTCAGTGGGTCTATGCACTCTGTCTATAGTCAGTGACCAGATAATTATCTTAAAGAAAGGTCTAGAATATCAGGAATCAGTGATTCTGCAGGGATGCTTCTCTTTCTGTACGCATAAGATAACGCACTAGCTATGCAGCAAAGTTATACTGGATGAAGCCCCACCTTGTGGTTAAGAATCTAAGAAAAAAAATTCATCATGGAGGGTTTGGGGGTTTTTTCCATGTTAAAAGGCATTTTTAAGTGAAACACCACATTAGTAAGAGAAACTCATAACCAGCCATGTATGGTTAGTGTAGCATCTTAATATCTGTGGTTTTTTAATTTTAACTATTAGTTTAATGTACTAACACTAGCACTTCATTCCTTCTTGTCGTTGGAAATAACTGAATAGATTTTCCAAAGGAATCTTGAAAATATTATCATGTCACATTATGAACAGTCATCTTACTATACTTACGTTTACAATGTAGAGCAAAGAGAAAGACATAACTTCTGTAGCATGACACAGAGTTCTAATGATTGATCCATTGTGTTGTCCATGCATGACTTTCTTTTCACATTACAGCTAAATCTTTGTTACAGTGGCTTCAGAGGAAGCCATTAAAAGGCTGTTTGTACGCACTACAACATGAAAATGGAGACCCAGGGAGCTTTGCCAAATGTACCCCATGGCTAACTGTAAATAATGACTGGCTCATGGGAAAGGTTATAAGCCTTGTCTCCTCCTCTAGCAGTTGATACAGCTTTTCTCCTTATTTTATAGACGGGTTTTTTGCATAAATGCCTTCCTTTCCAGATATGAAAATTTGAATTGCACCCTTAACCATCCAACACTCCAGTGAACTAATCAGAAGCCAACCTATTACGTCCATGACTTGACTTTACCCAGAGCAAAGTAAGTATTCAATGAGACCATTCTAAAACATGACAAGAAGGTCCATAAGAAAGATGTAAAATTCCTCATAATTCTTGAACACCATTCTAAAGAATCTCAACTATGTAAGGGTGTTTCAAATTTAATCAAGATATTTTTTCTCTTGTATTTTAGGACCTTTATTCAGATAGAAAAGCAAATGTTTTTCATTGTTGGGAACAAATAATTGTAAAAATATGAGTCAAAGAGGAGTTAAGAATGACATATTTGTAAATTCAGTGGTAATTAGCAGAATTTAGTTTACTTCATACAATATTCAATTTCAGATATTCATTCAGTTATTAAATTCTTGATTCCTTCCAGGACTGTTGGATACTAACTAAAGGTGTTATAAATGCACTGGTGACAGAAACATGATGTCTGAATGATTGCTTAATTTGCTGCCTAGTAGTATGTTACAACCCACCCCTGAAGGCGAGGGTGTCGCTATAGGACACGAGAAAAGACACTGACTCTTGCCAGGTTGAGCAGAAAGAGAAAAAGAAGAAAGTTTATTTTGAGTTCTCCTATTTACAGGTTTCTTAATTCCACAAGGGATTGGAGGACATGTCACTTCCTCTTCAATCCCACTGGAGAAAAAGGATGCTCATCAAAAATTCTCTCATGGTACAGGAATGAAAACAAAAAGGACAGTTAAGTAAACATTAGCTATTGTTTACATGAACTGCATGAGAATCTCTGACTCCAAATATGCAAACGTCAGAAAGGCTAAGAAAACCAGGGCGACACAAGGGTAGCTGAGGTTCTGGTTAATAGATCCCTTGGGGTAGATTAGAGTGAAAGGACACTGAATGACCAGTGTTTATATGTATGTGTCTGTGTGTGTGTGTGTATTTAGGGCTTATTTTAGAAAAAATTTGATTGCAATGGAAAGGGGGATGTACCCATTTTGGTTATTATCTATAGTAATATAACAATATAAAAGTATAAGGATATCAATTAGGAAAATATACTAGGAAAAGGAAGAAAGAAAGGGAAAGGATAAGAGTAGACAGTAGAGAGGATAGATATTGCCACCTGTGGATCCAGCAGTGAGACTTGATTGTTGCTTGGTTGAAGTGATGGTCACAGTCTTGATCTGTTAGGGGTGGGGGAAGCTCACAAAACATTGAGTTCAATGGATTATTATACATCCAGGTTCGGGGGGAATGCCCAGGTAGCTCCCCTGGCTGGGGGAGTTTTACACCGTCTGATGCAGCACTGCGGATCATTTGCAACACTGGTTTATGCACAGGCCTCTGGTAGAAGGCCCCAGAAAGAGTTTGGGGGTACTTTGGGGGTTTTTTGATGATTTATGATCCCTTCTAGGACATGACAGCTGCTTCTCATGCAAGTGTAGTTAAGCCAATTATGACCCACCAGAAGGAATGAATACCTTCAGGCCTATATGTGGGTGTCCTAGACAGGACTTGTACACCTGAGCCAGTTGTGTAAGGGAGGACATTGGCAAAATAAGGACCATTATCCCACACAGCAGAATCTCTTATGGGCCTTTTCCTTCATCTGGCTCAAAACACAGCTTGTTGCTAAACCTCTGTCTTATGTGGCACAGAGATTCTACCACACACACACACACAAGAACTCGCTTCCTTCCACCCTCTGGCTGGGGGTTGCAAACCTGGCCTCAGCAATGCACATAATACTTTTGCAAATGGCCAGTTGTGTGAGCCATCAACCCTTTAGCATTTCAGTTTCTCATATAGTACAATCTTCATAAAGCCTAGTGTGATATGGACAAAAAATTATTTTTCAAAAGCCGTTCAGTGAGGTTTTTAGTTGCAAGTAAACTTTTGACTTTTCATATATTGATCTTTCATCTAAAACTCATCTAGCCAAACAGTACCCACTTAACTTGTCAGCAATCTTATAAGACAACAGTGAAACACTACCCATCACTCTCACCTGTGCGCACTTGACAGAGTAATTTGATCTATTTTAAATTGCGTATGTAACACAGTTTAACGTACCAAAACTTGAGGTTAAATCTTACTAAACGAGTCATTAACACTGCATTATATATATGGCTGTTAATATCTCTCTGTGCATAAATTCGCTAGTTAATTTAGCATGCATTCACCATCCTCTATCTAATTAATGTTTATACTCAATGATTTTGAGGTTTAAAGACCAGTGTAACCTTGGGTCATGTCACACACTGTAAAAGTAAATACACAAATGACACAGCAATTACAGAAATAACTTTTATTCCTGTAGAACCTTTACTTTTTGGGCTTTGGGGGTTTTTTTTTCCATCTGAAATCAAACCTGGGATGTTGAATTCAGATATCTGACAGATTCATATTAACATATGTATGCATATACTGGTTCACATGGTCCTGCATTCACTGGGGTTACGTTCAATGGCAACAGATTGTCAGCCAGCAGTAGTGGCACACAAACAGATGAAGACCTGCATACTTTCTTAGTACTCGGGGCATGTTCTTCTTTCACAGCTCAGGCCTTAGGTAATGGACAGCAAAGCATCTTATGGGTCACTGACCACTGCCAGAAATGTTTGCTGTGCAAATCCATAAGAAGCAGAAGAAATAATTTTATAAATCTTTAGACATGAAGAAGTACAGCCAAAATAGCCCTGTCCTTCTGCTTAGAGAAACAGTAGCTGAAAAATACAGTGATTTGTTAGGCTTTGGTAATTTCAGATGAATACTTGATTTTACTAGGTAAAGTAGCACCGGAGCCCAGTGGCTAGGAGTAAAGATTTTTATTTCCCTTCAGGAAACACTAGGCCATTGGCTTGCTAAATTCTATGCCTTGAAAAATATTCCTTGTTTTCCTCCCAAATAGTGATTTCTAAATTTCCCTGCAGAAATAACCATGTTAAAAGAACATTTTTTCACTGGGAGAACTGGAAGCTTTGGCAATGGGACTAGATTATCAGTCATGACTAAATTTTGATATAATGGAACCGATTCCCAACTGGCAAAACTGTAGAAAATTCCTGTGGCCTTCTGTCAATTTCTGCCACGTGCAGCTATAACCATTGATACAGCTCCCCCAAACAGACGCGTCCCAATCACTAACAAAAGGCTCATTACTCTCTCTGCATTTCATATATACACTTTATATGTCAATAGGAGGGGATTGTTTTACCTTTTTTTTTTATGGTGTAGAAGTGTGAAATATCATTTAGAACCCAGTTGCCAACTTCCGTGTTTCATTTTTTTAACTGCTAGGGTTCAGCTCCTCACTGTACATTTTCATGGACGGATTGCTCACTACATAAAGTCTTTGCAGTTCTTAAGGATACAAGAGTTTTTATATACTGTCACTTCCGCTATTGTAGAATTCATTCTAGTCACCTGCAATCCCAATATTTCTTTCAGGAAGAATGATAAAAAATACAAAATAAAAATGTACAATAACTTCAAGCACTGTTTGCCTTTAATATAATTAGTATAATTTGGGAAAGAAATCACAGCAGAAGTGATGGAAATTATAATAATTAGTACACAACATAAAACAAATTTTTTTTGAGAAATATAATTTTTTTTAGCATTAATTTTTAAATAATGTCTTTGGTCTTTTAAAGAGTATACAAGAAATTAGCTGAATGGTTTTAAGAAAAGATTGTACTGTGAAAGGCTCCAAACAAAAAAAGAAGGAGGGTAGGAAATAAATGGAATAGAACTGCCCATCTTCTGGAGAAATACATTACTTCTTGGACCACTTGGAAACTGAACTGGGGCTGCTGCAAATTATAAAAGTTCCTTATCAAATAATCTCTGAATTTAAAAAGGCATCAACTTCAAGTCCAGTGTGTGATTAAGAGAGACAGTCTTTTCTACATTTGGATTTGTAGGAGCTATTACTTTTGCTTGCAAGCATGACAAGGAATAGTCCCATTTTTCAATCTAGAAAATTGCAACTCATACGCTTATTTTTCAAGACAATGCAAGAAAATTGGCTTGGCTTGAAGATGTGAAAGCTGCATGCACCAGTGCTCAATGCTTTGTCTTTGGTAGGCATTAGCCATTGCCAAGAAAGCAACATAATTTCTACACTGATATTTAATTTTCATCTGTATATCACATATTCATAGTTAATTTATTGAAGCATGTAAAGCAGCTGAAGCATAACGAGTTTGTGTTTTGTTCATTTTATGTTGTGCCAAAAAGTTACGTTACAAATTATCATGCAATACTCTGGTCCCTTTAGACTCAGAAAAGAAACTCTTCCAAAAGAGATGACTGGCCATACATTAAGTTGTCTAATTAGGTTAGGCAACACTGTGTAAGGTAGATAAATCTTCCCTTTTTTTCCTTGAGAAAGTGAAAATATGTCCCATGTCATTTGCAAATTGCAAAGAAGTAAACACTTCTGAACAGTATTCAGAATTCAGCAATATGTAAATAAAAGCCATTTGTTAAAGTGCTTAAAGTTGTCTTGAAAGTTGCAAAAAAATCTATATGTTAGCACCTAAAAGCAGTCTGGTTTCCCAGGGAATTAGTAGTTTTGAACATCAGAGGACTTCTCTGTGCCTGACAATATTGATTTAAGGTTAGCTCCTTCTTTACGGATGGTAGTGAAAATTCTCAGGACCATGATACTGAGTGATGCCATGATGATTTTTGCTTTTTCATATACCCCTCTTATATCCCCCTTCATATACACTTTTATGCAGCTTTTATTATCCCAAGTGTTTTTAGCCCACACATTTGTAATTCCCCAAGTCTGATAACTAGCTTAGACCCAAAGTTCTGTTAAGGCAAGAGACTGAACATCTTGGAAGCCTCGCAGTTAGGGGGTCAGAACACCCCAGACCCAATGTCCTCTCCAGAACACATTCTGTAAACTAAGATAGACCCATGCAGGGGGAACACTCCTCAAGAGGTGGCTTCTCTTGAGGCTCCCATTGGGGAACCTGTGATAGATATGCTAATATGCAAGGTCTATAATTGTGTACACAAATCATTGCGCGGGGGCATTCTCCAATGTGCATTCCATGCATCGGTCCGGGGCGGGGCCATTCCTGCAGGGTACTCCTGCCTGAATCTAAGGATCCTTAATTAACACCGAGGTAAAATCTCTTTTTCCCCTCTAACCGTGTTTGGCTTTTAATTCTAAGCCCAGGAAAAGGCATCATGAGAACAACTCTTATTTAATCTTATTCATAGTAAAATTGGACTACCTTGCAGAGAAAGATGGCGCTTAAATGAGCAAGTTCCATTTATTTAAATTCCAAACAGACATTCTCATTTAAGCATAAATTTTTATCCCTCTCGGATAAATATCTATGCATATCTTAAATCATTAGTGACTCATTTCCGAAAGCTTGTGGCAACAGGTCTGTTCCAGTCATGCTTGCATACAGCAAAATATAACAAACAGTCCTCCATTCAAAAATGCCAAACAAGCTTGAGAACACAAGTGCATACTTTAAATTATACATAGAGTGATCACTGAAGACTCACCAATAAAATTTAATTGAGGCTTTGCAAATGATGCAGGAAAAAAAGCTGAAAAAATCTGGATTCCAAAGTAGTGAAAAATAAGTAGCATTCACCGTCTGCGGTCCTTGACAACAAGCAGATTGTCAACAGAACCATACAGTAAAAACATAATTGCTTTTACAAGCTTAAACCATCTGTAAAAACAGAGTGTTTAAAATGCTAACTGAAATGGTTCAAAAAAAAAATGCACAAAACTGTGTTGCCATTCTGGTATACTAAGGCAATATTAAACAGCCAGCACAAATCCAATAAAGCAAAGCAATTCAGACAGTAAAAATCAACATCCAAGGCAACCTGATGGGTTTATCTTAAGTGACCATCTCTTCTGAACTAGCAAACAGCCAAAAATCTTCAAAATATTGCCCACTTCACTTGAACATCTATTCTGGAAATTCTTAAACCCCATATGGGTTGGAGTCTTAGCTTTAGACAATTTAAAGGGCAGCACTCTAAAAAGAATTCTCTCCCTTTGTTTTAACCAATCCCCTTCACCAATAAGGGGAAATGAAATATGAGTAGATAAGTGGAAATATAACACTTTACTAACCAGCGAAACTGCAACAGGCAAAAACTAACGGTAAATAATCAGTAGATACAAAATTGTTAAATCTCACAAACCCACAAGAAAGAGACTCCCAAAAGGGCAGAAACACCCTTTCCAGGATGGCGGCCCCGACTGCTGACCGCATGTAGGAAAACAAAGGGGAAATGGTGTCTGACCCTCTGCGAAGGGTCAGACCGTGTGTTCTGGGAGGCAAAGAGAAAGGATGGCAGCAAACCCTCCCAGCAAGGTGGGAGCTCACAGAGCAGTTCTAGTTGCAGATGAGACGTGCCGGCACATGTGGAGTCAATTCTGCCACCTGCTGCTTCCTCCTGCTGCCTGCTGGACTCTGCCGGTGTTGGTGCTGATGTGCTCTGAACTGCCGGTGTGTTGGAGGGGAAAGAACTCATCAGCGCTGATGCAGAGTGGCCCATGGCACTGAGTTTTGGAACAAAGCTTTGACATTTTTGCTTCTCCATTTGAAAGATCATCAGCTTTTAACATTTTCAACATAACTGTGAATGGATATGTAACTAGCCACTTGCAAAGGTTGTGCATCATTAATGATAAGTGGTTAAAAAAACCCGTCAAGAAATCGATGACACAAACATGCAACAGAAACCAAAGCTCAGAGACTTTTCTGGAGAGGACACTGAGATCATTGCTACTGCACATTTAAACAACCTGAGGTGCTGTCCAGTTTATGGTCTGGAAGAACCACAGGAGAGACCCTGCCTTGCTGCAGTGTCCTGTTCATAGCTGTTCCTCTGGTGACAGCCCTAACCCACAGAAATCCCAGCCTTACTGCACAGCTTTTTACACCACGTGGCTTTCTCTGCACTGGCTTGGCTACAACAAATCTCAGTTTTATTTCTGAATTCCTTTTGAACATGTGGAATTTTACATCCAGGTAGGCTTTTTTCCTTTGAGGGCTGTTATTTTGTGGGTGCTGCATGACAGTCTTTACAAAACATGAAGAAAAAAACTGAGCCAAAATTCTTCATTAGTCACCTCTCTCATCTTTGTGTTTTTGCTAGATAAGTAAATTAGAGAAGCCAAATAAATTCCACAATAATATACTGGTTCTCAAAAAAAGAAATGTGAAGGTATGAAAGAACATGGAAAAGTATATCATTAGATGAGAGCAAAGCAGCTTTTCTATGAAAGCATAGAGTGATAATTTCCCATTTTTCTGTAGTCTCCCAGCTGTCACTACCCTTTGACCCTTTTTTACCTCCTGCATTACAGATAGCATCTGCCATGGTGCTCCTACTTCCAACATTTTCCATAGAGTGAGAGTGGTTTTGCTTTTCTCAATTATTTATAAAAATTTAATTAACTCATAAAATAAGTACCTAAGAGGAAAAAAATTTTCTTTCTACATTAATTTAAAATCTTAATCTGGCAGGACTAGTGTGCTGCAGAGCTAAGATTTTATGCTGAGATAGTATATTTAATGTAAATAATCCTTTTTCTCACCTCTGGCATTTAAGAGTCTTTCTTTATCCACATTAGTGATTCTGACATTTCAGAATAATTACTAAACTTTTCACTTCTCTGCATATTCCCTGTCACTTGATTCACTGCTTTCTGACAAGTTTTTTTTCTGTCCACTTTCGTGTAATCATCCTATGAGTCCTCCACCCTTCCTTCTCCTTCCAATAGCTTCAGCTTCTCAGTTCCTCGAGGACAGGGAACTCAGAATTACCTGGAACTAGTATCAGAAAGTGTTTATGCTTTGGGGGCTAAAGGAACTGATCTGCTACCACAAACCAAGGATTTTTAGCATTTCTACCCACACACTAAACAGAACATATGAAACTTACTCTCACCCCTAGAGTCTGGGAGGAAATGAGATGCTGCCAACTTCTGCCATGTAACATTTCCAAATTTTCTCTAAACTCTTTCAGAACCCCTCCAATACACATAAAAAATTTCAGCAGGAGAGAAAAAATACATTCTTGTACTGGTGAATGTAGAAAACAGAGAAACTACCAAGCCTTTAAATAGCTTCTTAATTCAACTCTTATTAATTTAGAATATATCTTTTGGGGAATTAGTGGTTTTGATGTAACTTACTTTCATTTCAATTCGTTGTTACCATCTAATTTTTTGATTACTATTAGGGTTTTCACCTTGTAACAGACTTTTAGAGGTTAACATATTCTCTTCTGGGCTGTTACAAGACCACTAAGGCTGCACATTAACAAGATTAAAAATCAGACAACTCTTCTTTTTGATAAATGGCTGATTCTGATTTTGTACATATAAATGGTACCTGATTGTGCAAAATCCAATACAATTTGATGCCAGTTTTACAAATGCTCCCTTTGCTTTATCTACATGTAGGTGATTAGATACCTTCACCAGGTCATGTACTCAGGCAATTCCATCAGCCTTGATTAATCCACAGCAGTTTACAATTACATGAGTGCAATTTCCAGAAGAGAGAGAGGAAAAATAAATCTAGGGGGCAATTTGCTGAGTACTATTCAAATACAGAATTTTAAGTTACTAAATATTCAGATTAAGCAGAGGTTATATCAAGGTTTGAGTATTCTATCTTCCTCTGAATTGCCTTGTGATAAGAGTAAATCCTCTGTAATGCATTCCCCCTTTGTCTTACCCCATGTAAAAAAAGACCCACAGACCCTTCAGAAGACTCTTCTGAAGCTTAAGGAAAACTTCTAAGGGGTGCTTGCATTAAAAAGACAACAAATTTTACCATTCTGCTTCAATCAGGATTCTTATTTCACTTTCAGTTTTTAGAACTTTTCTACATATTAATTATATAACAGTACACGTATGTCTGTATATACAGAAAGTATTCTATTCATCAGCCTGTGAATACTACATCATAAATCAAACTTTCCAATCTGATTAAGCAGAAATATATTTTCCTTATGAAGTTTGGCCTTTTTGCAGGGGATTCTGATTTTGAAAAAAAAAAATTAAAAGACCTAGAGAAAACTTTTAGCCAGGAGAAAGTAGCTATATAAACAAGACAAAATAATTCACAAAATCATTCTATTAGAAAGCAAGAACAAGCTCCCCCTATAGTTAAGAATGAAAACATAAGATATACAAACTTCCTGAGGTTGTAGCATGTTGGAGTGCAAAATGCACTTTGGGTGAATCCAGAACTCTGGTGTTTGTGTTTCAATGTTTAGCCTCTCTTTTAGCAACATTACTGCTTTGAAGTTAGGATTGATGGATCAAATGTGTGTGGAGAACACAACAATAGTACCACGTAGTGCCTTTCCTCCTCTGTATACAACAACATTTCTAGCTGAAGTGGCAAGTAGTTCAGGAGACTGGTGAGAAGAAACCCATCTGTGGAAAAGACTGCCTGAATTCCTGTTGAGATCCAAGGCCATAGTGAACAAACACTGGTGTCAGCAGTGTTCTCAACCCTTATTAAGATCTATCAGTTAAGAATGAGTAGTTAGTCACAGAGAGAATCCAGTGGTGGAAGGTCTATCAAGAATAAGGGCAGTGTTTAACAACCTCCTTTTACTTGTAGTCCTTGTTTTATCACACCTCTGAGGGAAGAATGCAACAAAGCCCTAAATGAGAACTACTTCAGCTTCGCGAGTAGTCTTTTATGATGAGTGATACAGCCTTCAAGGGGCAAAGCTCCCTGTAATATCTATTGAAGTAGAATTCTAGATGTCATTTTTCTGGTAGCCTGTTCAATTCCCTCTAAATTAGTTATTCATTTGCAAATGAAAGTATCAGTGCAAAACCAACATCCACACATTTGGTATTTTATTTTGGTTTTATATTGTATTTAAAATGCCCATATCATTCATTTTCACTCCATCTGTTTCTGTCCCTCTTTCTCATATACATGAACTCACTTCAAGCAAATATGATTTTATTGTCTTGAGGCATTAAGTTTCACACATTGCTTGGTAGAAAAATAATATACAACCACTGTACAGTAGTAGTGTGTGTTTCCCAGAGGAAATGAAATGATTATTGATGAGGTGAGAAATATGAAAGTGAACACATATAATAGAACAACACAGGCATGGTGATCATCATTACTAATCTCAATTTTCCAAAGAAGTCTACTTTTTCATAGTGATGGATAAAGATAAAAAGGGGATGAGATACAATGCTTATCTTGAGTCAGGGAATTTTAAAATCAGTGATCTGATTTTATCTGCATAAACAAATAGAGCATCTTGTACTTGTTCCACAAACACGGCAGGCAGTGCAAGAAAAGACAATGTATTGGTCCTATCACCCACTACAATTTGCTTGTTTTCTGAAGGAAAAATAATTTTCCTTTGCAAACATCACAGAACTAAGTCATATATGGCTGTCTAACCTGTTTTGGGAAATATACACGTAACAAATACACTAAATACTTAAAATTTTGTACACTTTCCATTCCACACTGCAGAGATTCCTCAGACACATATGGTGGGTCTTCCCATGAACGCCTCTCACACAAGCTCTTGCCAGGTCTCAAAAGATACCAGGGATGTCAAAAACTGAATGGCTCTTGGCTTGTCCGCTGACCTGTGATTCATCTGGAATTCCCCTTCCTTCAGTGGCCACAGACACTGAGACTTGTCTATCTATAAATTTTGAATTGTACCTGGATTTTTCAGACAATTATCTTTATATGAATAGTTTGATAAGTAACTTATTCATAGTCAAGCAATAACATGGTAAGTCTAACTGTCCAGAACTTAGAATTTAAAATGTTTAAATCTTCATAACATATTGGTTTATGAAGGTTTAAACCTTCATAAACAATATACATACAAAATCACTGCAGTCTGTTTCTTGATTGAGTGTAAAGGATGTCATTAATTATCTGACAAATATTCAGATCACAAGATTGTTATGTGAAGCCTGGTTATGGTTTCAAAGTAACCATCTGGAATAAGTAGTATGCAAGACTTTCTTCAAGGATTTACATTGAACTGCACAGTTTTGCTTCTCTTTACTCACCAGTGTCTGCCTTATCCTGTGTTATTTACCATTATTCTGCCCATTACAGATTATGGTTTCTCTGTTAGTTCTTGTTTATAACTTCTAAATCATCTGGAACTAGGACTACATCTTAACTTTAATTCTCATGCACATTCTTCTGTTCAGAAAAAACAGTGCATTTGTATGAACAAATCAAATAACTGATGCAATGATGCAAAATTCATACTGGAAAAACAGAATTTTCCTGAGTGAAAACAAGCCTATTAATACTGAAGTAAGAGCATTAATGAATTTAAGCTCTTCATGCCCTCCTGAGTTCAGAATAATTCTTATTTGATGAGTAAGAAAAGCAAGACATGAAATAGATATAGACTGCAAATACTAAAGACATTGATTTTGAATTTAACATGTCTCCAACCTCAGTCTCCTTGCCTATACAGTCTTAGGATCTGTGAGATGAGTAACAGATTTCCAGTCTATCTGCCGTGTGAAAACACAAGGACTTCATAGACAGCCTTCATTATCGTGTCCAGAAAAGGCCACTGTAGGCAGCCTACACTTACCATGGCAGTGTACCAAGCCACCAAATGACACAGGACATTTCTGGCTGTTTTTTCACACAAAGTCCTCTTCACTCCAGGCATTGGTCTCTAGCTGAACCTTGAGTCATGCTACCAAATCTACTGTCTGGTCAGTCAGAGAAATTGATTTTGAGGGTAGTGTTGGGATATTCCTCAAAAAACCACAGGCATATCTGCTGAGATTGATTTGAGAACCCACACAACACTTAAGGAAATCAGTGGAATTCTTCTGAAAATAAAAGAAAGCATATGAATTTTAACTTAGTACCTAAGGTTTGACAAAACAATTAGAGTATTTTCAAAACTTGAGGCTCAAATATCTTCCCTAAAATCATCAAGCAACTAAATGTCAGAGCTCAGAATAGAATCCAAATGCCATCACCTTCTAACTTTATCTCTCAGCAGTCATGATAGTTCTTCAGTTTTAGAGATTGCTATTAAAAATGTTGGTCAAAAGTTTCAGCATAATCTTCAGCTGGGAAATCAAAGGGTTACCTTAGATTCTTTTATATCTTAAACATATTAATTCAACTTTTTCACTAAGTTACTGGTCTTAATGAATTCCCAAAAGAGATCACTCAGTTCAATGACATTTAGTAATGGATAGATCGGGTTATAATTAAACTCAGACATATTTATTGAGTGGACTATATGGAGCAAGTTGATACTTCCACTGTTTGAGCTCATTCTAGCAAAATTTTATAAAAAATTGTTCTGTAAAAATTGGTGGGTGTGAAGTCAAAATAACTGATAATCCTAGCGAGGCCTGTCCTACGACAGGGGTTTTTCTTGAGACAGCTTTCATGGCTGGGGCATTTTTGGGATATAATCTTACAGTGATTTAATATCACGTGAATGAATCTCCCAAAATTACAATAGGAACCAGACAGAAATGCAAGTTGCCCTGTTACTTAATAGGCTTCATTAAAAGGTTTCCTGAAGTGTTTGAGCCAAAGCCCAGGAACTAAAGCCTGGAATGAGCACTGCCCTGCTAAAGTGATTCTTCAATCTTGCTGACTAAAGAAAACATAATTCCAGTCTACATGAAGTGTCTGAAATTGTCACTGAAAACTTTGTCACTGAATAGCAGCCTTGTCGGGAAGCTTATACATATGCAGTTACTTAAAATTTCAGACAGCTATCAGTTGCTCAACAAATGCCAAGATCATACAACCTATTCCTCCTGACAATTCATGGCCCAAATACCCAAGAGCTTTGCAGCCAGAATTAGTTCAGGACTTTGGTTTTATTTTTTCTCTCCTGTCACAAATGATAAACACTAAATACCTTTGGTTTTAGGAGTTTTGATGGCAACCAGAGGAAATATATGCATAAGAGAGAAAGAAACTGGAAGCAGAGGAATACACTCCAAAAATTGATTTTTTGACATGCTATCATTAATTTTTTTAGCTTAAGAAAGCAGTGGACAAGAGAGTAGGCATTTTTCAATACTTGGTATTGTAGCAGACTATTCAACAACAACAAAAAAATTACACTTTAGTATATATATTAAACAAATTACTATCCAGTCCAATAGGTTGCCATCTTCTGCATGTACTGAACGAGAGTAGTTAAAGTGCTTTGTACTTCACCAGAGTGAAATTTTAAAGCCTATGTCAAGAAACATTTTCAGCAACAAGATTCAGGCTGATAAAGGATTTCTCACTTCAGACAACTGCTACAATAGACTGAATTAAAGTCCCTTTATATTCTTCTGCATTTCCATAAGTTTGTCTCCGTTGCCATAAAGTTGGCACTTTCTTCTGAACTAATGTATTGCTGTTTTATGAGTGGTATCTTGAATGACGTGTGATCAGAAGTCACAGTTCAGTAAACTAATAATCATGCATCCCCAGCACTATTTTGTTCACAAAAAAGAAATGCACAAGATCTGCACAAAAAAAGCAGGAAATGTTTTAAAGTACAGAATAATAGAAGGGTCAGAAAGACAGATCTGTAAAATCCTTGGCAACTCTGAATCAGGTTGGCATAAATCAATCCCATCTTGCTGTTACCAGGATTCAAAGACTTTTAATTTTCCCTTATCTACATTGCTGTTATAAGACTTTTTTTTGGGTTAAGATACATCAGAACTGCATAGACCTCATGTATTCTCATTATCGAATCAATAAAGATGGGATGAAACGTCACTTTTTCAGAAGGAAGAAAAAGAAGGGGTGATTTCTTTATCAAAAACTCACTCCTGGCCTAACAATAAATCTAGCCAAGTTTTTACAAAAAGCTGGTTTTTTGGAGGACCTCTTCTCTTTTCTGTATCAATTTTTCTTGGTGCTTCTGCACACTATTTTCATGTGCTTCTACATGGATAGCTTAAATTTTGCTAACCTGTCCTTTGTCTACTTGGTGTCAAGATGGAATTTATAAACCCCTACAAAAGCTAAAGTGAGGAGAAGAAACAGTTCTTGTTGTTTCAGACTGTTTTCACTGAGACAGAGAAATATACAATTAGTTATTAAGGTGTTACTACAGCATTTGGTTTCTCTTTCTCTAACATTTTCTTTTTTTTTAATGGGCTGCATTTAATAAACTTTAATGAAGACCTGATAACCACAGAGGAACAGGAAATAATGAGAAAGGTGCTGTAAAAAGGTGCTCATAATTCTCAGGCAGTTGCTGAAACATACTTCCTGTAATAATCAAAATGCTTTAAACTGACCCCATAAAATAAATTTTTCTGTTGCATGCTTTGAGACTAAATCTAGACCCACAGAAAAATATTATTTTGATTTAGTTTTGGAGGTATAACTTCAAAAAATTATTTAAAAATGCATGAAAGTAGGTATCACATTAAAAGAAGCATGTGAAGGCTTGTACACAAAATCAGAATATAAAGCGTAAAATAAGGACAACTAAGGCATTATGAGTGCTTTCAGCATTTTCTGATTCGTGTGTTTTGAGTATGCTTCACTGGTACAGCAAGTCATAGAAAACATCAGTCCTTTTAAATACTTTCTCTTGCATAAATGTTCCATTGTCGAAAATATACCAGCTGATCTCAGTTTTCTTTCATTTTAGGACTAGATATTTTCTGTCTGGCAATACAAACATAACACCTTAACTAGATATGAATATGAGTGAAGTTATCTTGGCTTGAATTAAACATGATTTCATTGTCTTTCCTTTTCTATGAGTATTAGAATTAAAATAGTTTATACTGCTGACTCAGCCACAGCAGTTGTGTCTATTGAATCAATTAGTAAAAATCAAAAAACTAGAACCAACAATGAAAATATAAATTAAATATTAAACTAATTTCTCAGTACCTTCTTAAGCACTTACCATTTACATTGCTGTAAAGTTACATTTCACTGGTAAGCACAAAAAGAGTAAAAACTGATCCTCAGAAGAATTTAGGCTACTAAATCCCATGAGCAAGGCAAAAAGTTTAGCAGATTGCATATAGAGTACATCTCTAAAGACTGCAGTGAACTCTCATTGAAATTAACATGATGTAACTGAGTATCAAAGTTTAGACTTCTTTTTTTT